>OY723385.1:50267002-50398269 GCA_963210295.1 Ophion ellenae
AAACAACTTGCATGGGTCTTTGTCTTTTCGTGGCGAAAACATTATAAAGCAATTTATCCTAGCATTTTATGAGAAAACCCATGGCTGAGGGAAAAATATTTCCCCCCCTTGCCCGAGACAACGACGCTTTGATTTTTTACCCGCGACGTTTATCCTTTAACGGTGCGGGAACATGAAGAGAGAGAAAATGAGTCGAGAATGGGGTCAGCGAGCAAAGAAATATCTCAAAAATGTCTTTGAACAAGTTCCTCTGGGATAGTCGGAATTCCCGAGTCTCCATTTCCGAGGGAGAAAATAATGTGCGGATACTTTTTGCACAAAATTGTTGGCCCCATCAAGGATGGTATTTGGAATACAAAACTTTTTCCCGATTTGAAGTTCTCCAGGGGAAGAGGAGCGCGGCCTCATTATTTGGATGTATAGCTCTTTGCTAAGCTGCATCACGAAATATCGAGAAGTATTTAGATTTTATTCGAGGCGACGATAGTTTGAGCCTCCATTTGCAATGCGTGCATGAATAACGCAAAAACATTTTGCGCTTGAGAGAGGAGCAATTCCAAGCTGCGGAGCGAATTTAATTTTAATTGAAGCGCCCGATCTGTGCGCGAGACTAGAATTTCTTACAAGCGGAATTAACGGAATGAGGAGTAACGAATGCAAAATTATTGACGCTCGATCGTGGATGAATGAGCTGGATGTCAAAAGGGTGTAGGCATGCCGAAGACCTACGTGTTTGCGAAATCATTTCGCCGAGGTTGCGTTCTGGTATAGTTAGAGAGTTCGAGGGCTGTTGCACCTGCTGGTGTACCAATACCGACGTAGTCGCGCGAGCTTTCAAAGCAGCACCATCGGTGGCGCGTATGGCGCAATAGCTTTGCACACCACAGTCATATAGCAAGAGCGGTGAGCTTAGTGGCAGAGCGAATGAATTGCCCCGCTCCAACCGCCAGTTTAATTATTAATGAGCCTCTCGTAAACGCAGTGTGAACACTTTGAGGATCAGAGTAGGGGCTCGTAACGAGCAATCTTCCGCCATCGTTGCTTTCCATTCATTTTGAAAGTACAGGAGTGACGGTACCGGTGAAGGCAGAGATGCAGAAACTGCAGTATCTGCGCATGCGTTTATCCAAGTTCTATCCTCCTGTCATTTTCCACACCACCAAAGATGAGCAGCCTTTTTTCGTGCTCCTCGCGATACCGGCAGATCTTTTTCGCTCAGACGCATTCATCCAGTTTCCGCTGCTTCTCTCTTTCTTTCTGTGTCGTCTCTCATTCTTTTTGTCCCTCCGTCTCTTTTTCGCTCTTTTGGTACGCCATGCAGACC
The DNA here is from genome assembly GCA_963210295.1 of Ophion ellenae. Taxonomy (NCBI): domain Eukaryota; kingdom Metazoa; phylum Arthropoda; class Insecta; order Hymenoptera; family Ichneumonidae; genus Ophion; species Ophion ellenae. The sequence continues at coordinate 50,268,327 of OY723385.1, forward strand.
CACTAGGAGAGGAGCTATCTGTTTCTGAACGCTCGAATCTTACTACACTATGAGGTTCATTTTGGCTGTCACCAAGCCCCCTGAACCGGAAATACACGTTCGCAAAGCCGTTCTATAGGTCTAACCTGCCTTAATGATGACAAAGACGGAAACTAAAATAGTGTACGAAAGTGAGAGGCATCGTGGTACATGCTTATGCGACATGTGCCGTCTCAATCTCCCGCGGTTCCACGTATATGCAGCGGGTACAGTACGCGCTCATGTGCACTTCCGTTGCACAAAAATGAATTTCCAAGTTGACGATATACGCGATGTGCTTTGCCACGCTCTGCTTCCTATTGTTCGAGTGTCGAGCTCGCACACTGACGAAAATAAATCTTGCCGGGTAAAATGTTTCATCCTTTCGTCCATTCTACGTATGAGTAGCTGGTTTGGCAGTTGACACATTTACAACGCTCCCGGATGCAGGATTTGGGGGAATGAGTGTATCGAACAACAGCTGTTCTAAAATGGTTCTAGCCTGGGCCAAGCTTTGAAATAACTCGGGAGAATAGCAGCTCCAACGATAAGCATCGCTTTCAAATGATTTAATTCATTGAATTTCTTCAGATTAAGTTTATACTCCCTCATTATTCCAGCTCGCATTTCAATAAAAATTGGTTCTTGACCAATGAGCCCTAGAGTTTTTTTTGGTGGAATTCGGAACACGTCGGGAAATAAAAATCCTTTTCGTTATATGCTTTTTGCTACCGGAAAGAGAGAAGCGCGTTGAAGACTCATGAAACAAAATCATGCTGTATATAGAGATCATGCTGCAAATGATTCAACGTGCAAAAAGAGGTTATGAAAAGTTGTAGAGGAGAATTTCGAGGTCAAGAATGCAACTCGCGCCGGACGGTCTGTAGCGTAAATCGTGACGGAAATCAAACAAAGACATGACCAGGCATTAAATTGTCATCAGTCTTTCAAGGTATTTGCAAAACCCCTGAGAGCTCAAGAAACTTTTTTTATTTGCATTAACAAAAAAAACAATTCATAAATAGCTTTATTTTTTTATATTTTATTATTTAAATAATTTTATTTTATATAATTAAAAAGAATTATTTTATAAAAAATAATATTTTTATTTGTAATTTGTAAAAAAAGAAACTATTGAAAGTCGGTTGGGATTTTATAGGGAATCCACCATATAGGCAGCAATCTTGCATCTTCAGACTACCATGCGTTTGAAACTCTGCGCAAATCTTTCAATGGTGCAAACTTACCAGGCTTGAAAACCTGCCAAAACTATTTGATACCTTTTTGAACTCCCAAGCTGCGGAAATTCTAGAAGAAAGAGATCCCTTAGCTACCAGAAAGGTGAAAGATCATCGTCCCAACTGACACTTGCATAATCTATTCATTTTATTCTCAAACTTGGCAATACAAGATTTAAAAAACAGTAAAGCAACGGAACGTATGTATGCCATAACCCAATATAAATCGAGTCATGAATGAACAAACAGGGCTTGCGCATATCAATGAAGTGATCATTAGGGCTGTTAATACCGGATTATGATGGTAACCCTACTGGGATCGAAGCCCCATTGGAAATCAAAATATCTCACGTGAAGTCCAGTATGGTGACTGCCATACACATTCCAAATGATATCTGGTCAGAACGATTTACTTTCATCAAGTTGGCCGACGATCAGGCTGATTTCCCGGGTCCCCATTCCATTATGGAATTCTAGAAGAGGGGGTGCTTCTAGCTGTCAGGGAGGTGAACGATCATCGCTGCAACTGGGACTTCCATAATTTATTTAACTTATTTTGGAAATACCAATAAAAGATTTTTTAAACAATAACACAACGGCACGTAGTATGCTATAGGTAAATCGAGTCAGAAATGGACAAACAGGACATGCATATATTAACGAGGTGATCATTAGGCCGGTTAATAACGGATTGTGATGGTAACCATTCTGGAATCGAAGCCCTATGGGGAATCAGAATATGTTACGTAATGTCCATCATTGTCAGTGCTATATAGATTCTACATAATATCTGGTAAAGGCCATTTACTTTCATCATGTTGGTTGACAATCAGGCTGATTTCCCATGTGGCCGTTGAAACCGATGAAAAAAATTCTGGCGATACTAATCAACCTCAGGACACAAATGAATACGATTTCTTGATATATACACTCCGCTGCTTGAGTCTCACTACAATACTATTGTTTTGCTTTTTTTTTACAGTTCCAGTTAGGCTTATTTGGGCCGAAGAAGGTGATGATGTAGAACTGCCCTGTGACATCACACCACCGACCCCTCATGACTCGGTCAACATGGTGCTTTGGTTTAAAGATTCCGCCGGTATTCCTCTGTATAGGTAAGTCGATTATTTTCTCATCCACAATGATCGTTGGTTAACTTTGCCAATTTTTTTTCCTCAGGCCGAATCGTTTTCGTGTGCTCAATATTATTATACACAGCCATCAATTGTCGTGAGCTATAACGATTTTCCGAAGCATAGTCGGTCATAATGGATTTGCGATTGCGTCTTTTAGGAATCCAATCGGACAATCGATTTGGGCCACTGCAGACATGATAGAATTATGACATTCATTAGAATATAGATGCATGGCTTAGATTTGTATATACCATGTAGTATCTACCAGGCCCTACTGTAGTTCTCGTAAGGTACGTCTCGGTAGAGCAGCTTCATCAGAGCAAGCCTGATTATGCCTGTTTCAGTCTTGTCTGCTTTCACGGCTAAATACCGCCAGCGTAATCATGGCCCTATCAGGCTGTTCATAATAGGATTAGCTATTACACATCCTAGTTACGGTCTTATCCTAAACAGGCAAATCCTGACCAATTTCGAAACCAGCTACACTCAGCATTCAGTCTTTGGCGATAGAGCAGTCCGGATTACTTCCTCACAATTGCGTTAAGCCGTAATGACAGGATTCTGCCGCTTTAGAAGTTCATGAAACGTTTTCCAGAGAAGCGAGCTACACCAGCCCAATATTGGGGACTTTGAAAAAAAAAACTTGCGGATTCACTTACTACCGAAATACCCTATTCGTACGAGGTTAGAAAATGGCATTTCGGCTGAGTTAAGGGGCCATACCAGTGTGAACGCTGAAAATTTGGGTGATTTTCGGAAATTTTTCGGAAGAAAAGTACCCAATCAAATGTTTCGGAAAATTAAGAATATATTTGGCTATATTTGACCTATAATACATAATTATTTCATAGAAGAATATTGAGATCCAAGCGAGTTATGCGCTGCCTTCGGAGGCGCCAAAAAAAAAGTTCCTCCACTGCTGACATCATTCCGGCCGATTGGGTAGCTGAAACCGAAAAAGGAAAAAAAATCGTTAAACTGGAAGGTATTTCCTGTAGGAGTGACGTAGGATTTTCGAAAAGGTATGATGTAGGATTTTCCAAAAATATCAAAATAGCGTAGTTATGAAAAAAAGCCTATAGGCAAGAAAACAGACTTTTTTTTCATAACTACGCCATTTTGTTAGATTTTAATATTGAAAATTGACGATTTGGCATTGAAAAAAACGACTATTTTTTTAAATTGTCGTTTTTTTTAAATGCCAGATCGTCAATTTTCATCCAATCAAAATATCCTACGTCATTGTAGAGTAAATATATTCAAGAGTACTCAGTTTAAATTTCAAGTCAATCGGATAATTGCTCTTTGAGTTACACCGTCAGTAAATTTAAAAACTCTCATTCCGAGAAAAACGCGTTTAAAGATTTAACTATCGATTTCTGCAAGATAAAATGATATCGATATAAATTATATAACCGATATTCTTGAAAGTATAAACTGTCGAAAACGGCAAGAAAAATCGATTTTTTCAAAATGTCACACTGTTATAGCCTCTCAATTGCAAATCGGAGAGTATGAGATCCTACTCCTCCTAGAAACACGCATTTTGACAAATGAACCATTGAATTCAGTGAAAAAAAAATGGACCAACATTTCTCAGCGTAATTTCGTCTTAATCGGTAGGTAATGAATGATTTGCCATGCGAAGTGCTTATCTCGACCAATCGGTTTATCTCCTTCCGCTATTCAGCAGACGAGGCCAGAACGAATTATTTTACATCTGCGCGATAGTCGTATCGCGAGGGGATCCTCGGGAAATGTACGTCGCGTGCCTCTCGATGGGGCGAGGGCGACCGTAGAAGAGAAATTTCGTCTGGCGTACAAAAGGGCGTAACTTAAGCGTTAGTTAACGCACTGGGTGCGACGATAGGCGCCTTTTTCGTATGTGCTGGCGGCTCTCGACGTATTTCAGCTACAGAGGTGATTGAGGGAACCGTGTGTGCCCGCCGAATGTCAAAATCCATTAAAGCCGAAACCCATTAATTCGTAGACTGACGATCGCGCAGTCGAGATTTGATCCGTTACACGGTGAAAGCGGAGGAAAAAGGGACAAGTGCGATGGAGGGCTGGTGCAGACAGCCGGGAAAGAAAGATAGATAAAAACCGAACAGGGGGTAGGATAGAGGGGTGGAATCCTGGGGGGAGGGGGAAACATCCCCCCATACGTATGACGTAACGAGACCACTACGCCCGCCACCCCACAGGGGTTGCATGTTCGTCTATTTTTGTTTTCCCAGCTTTTTCCTTTCCGTATATACGTAGATATACGTATCTTCATGAGTAGATGTACGCATTACTGTGTGCGGATGTACACGGACATGCTGTGTATGACGTTTTTCTACCTGAATTTTTTTACATCCCTTTTCTTTCTCGTTATTCCACCAGTCACCCTGGCACCCACGTAGTTACTTCACTAATACATATATATATATTTATATATGTATATATATGCGTATGCCCGTGTGTGTGTGTGTGTGTGTGTGAAAAAGGATGAGAGGAAAAACAGGGAACAAGAATGGTTCGTTGGGGTGTGGAAAACGGCGTGTACCCTCCCGCCGAGCGGGCCAGCTCGATTACGTCACGTTTAATCCACGATTGTCTCGACACAACCGGCGAGCAGAACATCCGAAGCTTTTTTTTTTCTACCCTTCGCACCGAAGCGTCGTTTTCATTCCCCATCGCGTCGCGTTTTGTTTTTAATCACCAAGTGACTATAGAAGGCGCGCTCTCACGACGATAACAAAAATATGTATGTGGCTTCGTTATCGAGTGAAAAAATGTTCGCATGGGGAACGGAGGACAGTAGTGCCTGACGTCTCTTTCTCTGTCTCTCTCACTCTCTCGGGCGCCCTATTTTGATCCTTCTTCCTGGCTCAATGGGCACCAGCACTCGCTTGCACTCTCACTATGCGGCATGCATCACTGTGTCTTTTAGCTTAATCTGGGAACTCTCATTCACGAGCGTAACACCTCGGCTATGTTGCATCAGGTACATCAGCTGCTAGAGCACGTGGCTGCTTGAATAATGGTCCAGGCAAATTCTTTTTATGATGCCTGTATACATCGAACCCTTTTACGATCTATTTCGAAATCATAATGTTTGAAACGGTTATATGTACTCACACGTATAAATATATATTATATGCACGTGCAACAGGTGAATGTAACGTTGTTAAAAATGGCGAAGGTGTTTATATTGATATTAAAAATAACAACGTGATTATATTTTTACATAATGTTTTATTAATAGTTACCTGAGTTCATAACGTATACCCTTGCGAGAATTTTGGACATTACCCTTCGCAATTGAACCCTTTCTATCACTTCTTACCCGCACTTCGCTAATCTGGCCTATCTGCCGGTACGTACTCAACCGTCTTAAGGGATCGTCTCAGTGTGACCCTCCGAAAAATCACTGATTTTCGCGATTTTTTTTAAATGTTCAAATAAACTAATCGGTCCGGTTTTTTTAAAATAAATAAATACATTCATGACGAATACAAAATGATTTTTTTATGTTTATTTATTGGATGTACAATAGTTAAATATATTGTTGAAATTACACGTAATGAAAAAAGGTCCTGTACGGTTTCCACGATTGCGGCCGCAATTTTGATCTGAAACAAAAATTTCAAAAAGATTATTAATTTGTAGGAAAGTCGCTATCGCGCTATGGAAGGGTTTTTTTTAATTTGACGAAATGGCGGCGGTTTGAACAAAAAGTATCGAATTTGGCCCTTTTTCTCGACAGTTTTTCGTAAAAAAAAATAGGAAGATTTCCAAAAAAAAAAAAGCTTCCATAGCGCTATAAAGAATGACGTTAAAAATGTTCTCTTCAAAGGGGAACTAGATATCTTCAAAACTCTTCCTTTGAGAGTGGAAACCGTTTTGAAAAACACTATTCTGAGAAAAACGCGTTTAAAGATTGAAGTTGGAAATTTTTTAGATAAATCGTTTACTTACGATCAATCGGCGTCTATCCGGTCTATCGGTGTCTATCCGTGGTTGATGTCGAAAACGAACTGAAATGCTTGGCCAGTTTATTTTGGAAAGTTATCGAACGTAAGCACCTTTCGAAGGTAACACGCAGGTAGAAAAATAAACAAAAGGAATAACGGTCGAGCGGAGCGCCGAGCGGGGCAGATGTCTCGCTCCGTTCCCTTTCTACAAGAAACGTTGTAGCGACCGTAATAATTTGAATTTCGATTTAAAAATTTGAGAGAATGTTTATTACAGTGTATACTATCCGATAATGCAACAAAAAAAAATCGATTTTTCGAAAATTTCACACTGAGACGATCCCTTAAGGCAGTAATCTAGTCTAGAGACCTAAATTACGGTTTTTTTCGGGCTTGATAAAACAAAATTATTTAACATTTTTTTGACATTTGATTGATGTTTTGAGAACTTGCAAAAAAAAGTTTGTGCACGAAAAATATAAAATAAAATGTTATGAGTTTTTAGATAAGGCTGTGACAAAAGGTTTATTTAGGGTTTTTTAGGCGGTTTACATGATTTCAAAGCTCCTATTCATCTGAAACGGAAATAAAACCTTTTTTTTTATAAATCAGCATGTCATTATACCTGGTACCAAACAGAAAAGTAACATTTACTGGCAACTGTCTGAAAAAAAGTTAATTTTTCGCCCTATTTTTACAGAGAGCAAATTTTTGTTTAGATGAAGTAATGATAATAATTCCGCGATGCCGCAGTTAGGAACGATAGAGGAATATAAACTAAAGGTCCATACGAAAATTTAAGTCAATCGGTTGAATAGAACTCGAAATTTTATGTCAACCAGGTTGAACAAAGTAGTTTCGAGAAAAACGTGTTTACAGTGTTAAGGGGCCAGTCCACTTCGGAGCCACGAAAAAGGCTGTTTCGCGATTTTTTTTTCTTCAGGATTTTATAAAAGATGTGAATATAAAAGTTGTTGGGCTTGATGAATAAAGTCTTGACAATACATTTAAAAAAATGTTTTAATTAATTTTTATTCATTTTTGAGTACATTTTTAACGTAACGCCTCAAAAATAGGTGGGTTAGGTAGCTCCATTACAACTCGGCAACGGCTTGTCTGAAACAAAAAATCAAAGTCCATTAGATTCAGCATGACACTAGCTACAAAATGACCCACGGATATAAAGTTTTATCGAAAAATAAAAAATGGCAGATGAAAAACGAAAACAGTCAAAAAACGCGGTTTTTCGCAGTTTTTCGCAAAAAAGAGCGAAAATAGACATTTTCGAGGTTCATTTTGTTGCGAATCATGTTTACAATATGTGGTTCAAATTTTAAGAGAATCGGTTTATTAGTTTGAGAGCTACGATGGAGCTAAATTTTGAAAACGTTGTTTCGAGAAAACCGCGTTTGAAGTTTATACTATGATCGGCCGAGCGCGCTATACGCTCAGGTAGACGAAATGAGGTCCTGACGTCCAGGTAAAAAAAATACTTAGAGAGCTCGGATTGTCATAAAATGTTGACACAATATTTCTGATTGTATGTACTTTCGAAAACAGTAAAAAAATCGATTTTTCGAAATTTTCAAAGTGGACTGGCCCGTTAAGTACAATTTAAGTTAAGCAACTATCTAAGTAGTGTATGGCATGTTTTACTTATGTTATTTCAATCGGCTATTTATGTATCGTAAGCTATGCATTCCACGACGTCGAAATTGTGATTTTTTGAAGCTCGTTCTTCCCTGCGAGCAGTTCTAACTTCCTGCGAAGCTTCTGAAGTTCGTAGCTCCGCACGATGGATTCTATTCTGGTCGCGTTTATCGGCATCAATATTGGAAATTTCGAAATTTCCTCTTAAGGACATAGTCATAAAAGCATATAATTCAAGAAAAATCCAAAAATATAAATTTTCTTCAAATTTCTAGACTAGAATACTGCTTTAAGGGGTTTTTCTCACTTTAAACGCTAAAAAGGCTATTTTCATGAATTTTTTTGATTGGTTTATATTAGGTTTAGTAAAAATAAATTCATTATTTTTGCATGAAATTGAAGACAAAAATAATGGTTTTTTTTACTTTACCTAATATTATAGATATTGACATAAAAGTTTTTACACTGAATAAATACACTTTCGAAATACATTTAAAACAAAATTATTTACTTAATTTACTACTTATAGATGAAAATGGTAGTTAAAAAAATGTCCTAAAAAAATTGTAGGTCTGCGCTGTTGATGATATATCGGAGGTGGATCATCTGAAACAAAAAATCAAACGGTTTTGAATTCAGCATGTTAATGGCTATAGCGCATATCATACGATTTTTTATGTATGCAAAATTAACAAAATGGCGGACATTTTTCGAAAAAACAAAAAAAACGTGTTTTTTTCACTGATTTTGGCAAAAAAACGTAAATATTAAAATTGAAAAAAATCCTTCATATGCACTGTAGCTATAGTTGTAAAGTATATGTGGTTAAAATTTCATAGGGATCGGTTCAGTAGTTTCGAAGACTTTTTCAACAAGCCGTCGAATAACGTTGTTTCGAGAAAAACGCGTTTAACGGGAGGGTAGGGGTTTCCGCGTGAAAAAAAACACTGCGAATTTTTTTCGTCTATATGGACAAAGTAAATTTATTGAAACCTTTCGTACATTGTTAAGTGTCATTTCAAAAACATTCCGTGAAATTTGTACGCGAAAATATCCACAAACAAGCCGGTGACAAAGCTTTCCAAGAACGCCTATGGAAAAACACGATTTGCGGTGTTCACTGTATCTCAGCTGGAAATTATCTGAAATCAAGTACCATTAAAATTTAGTCAAAGTATCATCAAATCCTCCCCCAACGGTATCTGATAATTTTTTTTTTTCATTTCTAAATTTTTGGTGGTCATGTAAAGTGAAAAGTGCTATTTTTTACGAAAAATTCCGACATGTTAGGGGTGCAAAACCCCATCAATGTAAAAAAAAATATCAAACTAACCGTTGGGAGGAGGTATTTTATATGTAGTTGGGAGGTATTTTATATGTAGAAAGTGTGTACCAAGTTTGAAATAAATCATGTAGTTTTCAAATGGCAGTGAACACGGACTTTGAAAATGTGGTTTCGAGAAAAACGCGGCACCGGCTTGTTTGTGGATATTTTCGCGTGCAAATTTCACGGAATGTTCTTAAAATGACACTTAACAATGTACAAAAGGTTTCAATAAATGTACTCTTTCCATATAGATGAAAAAAAATCGCAAAAAAGTTTTTTTTTTCACGCTGAAACCCCTACCCTCCCCTTAAAGTTTTTAACGAGCAGATGAATGTGCTCAGGTAGTAAACGTCACACGAAAATACAGTTAGACTCCTCCGATCTTCACAACATTTTAGTATGATACTTTTGGATATGTATACTTTCAAAAACTGTAATTAAGGGGGGATTGTCTTTTTTTTCGCAAAATTTACCGCTTTTTGGGAATTTTTTTGTGAAGAAAGTATACAACGGAAAACTTGTGAAACTTGGCATATAGTTTTATTGATCTGTTTACTACATACAACAAAATTTTTTAAACAATTTCATAAAAAAATCCGCCTCCCACCCCCTTCGACGCGCGATGGTCCTTTTTTGATGGTGTGCATGATTACAGCCTTCACGTTCATCCTGCAACAAAAACCCAAAAAGCATTTTACTTTAGACACATATAGCTATCGTTCGATGAAGGGAAAAAAAAATTGACGATTTGGTGACGTTTTGAACTTGAAGTATCGATTTTTCGAAAAAAATTGATCGATTTTTTGTTATAAATAAAAAACTATTAAACGTATTGCTTTTTTGCTTCATCAAACGCTAAAAGGATGTCAGCTGAGCATTCTGTCCAAATTTGAAGGCAATCGGTTGAATAGTTTTTGAGAAATCGCGCACACCATCAAAAAAGGACCATCGCGCGTCGAGGGGGGTGGGAGGCGGATTTTTTTATGAAATTGTTTAAATTTTTTTTTGTATGTAGTAAACAGATCAATAAAACTATATGCCAAGTTTCACAAGTTTTCCGTTGTATACTTTCTTCACAAAAAAATTCCCAAAAAGCGGTAAATTTTGCGAAAAAAAAACAATCCCCCCGTAAAATAAAATCCATTTTTTGCAAATTGTAAATTGAGAAGACGCCTTAAGCTACACTATACTGCATTTGTCGGAGGTACGGAGAAACTGTCCGATTCTCCGGTGCACAGACTTTTCACTCAAATATCTACAAGGTCTCAGAAGTATTAGCCTTCCGCTCGCTGGTTGATGCGCCAGCCGGCGCACGGCACAATAAGCGGTAACCGCTCCGAGTATCGACCATGCACAACGAAGTACCGCCAGAGCCGAACTCCGACCGCTCGTCCACCTGTGTCGGTAACAACGTACTTATATGATAAATTAGTTAAAAACAGTGTGTCACAATTTAGCCAACAATAACTACAAATAGGCGCGAAATTTGAGATTCAATAATATCCAGGGCGATTCCCATCCCCCTGAACAAAAAGTTGCTTGCGTAATATGACTTTCCACATATGCGCTCAATGGGAAAACGTTTTCCGTAAAGGCTTGCGCCTTCTGCTTCACTCGGATAAAAAGAACATGGAATTCTTTCTCTTCAATTCGAATGAATGGAAATCGATCTGCATTTGCAAAGTTTGCCCAAAATAACCTAAAAATTGAACTATCGTTTGCCGTTGTTGATTATATGGTATGTGGAAAAATTCGTCAATACATCGATACGGGGCCGGGTTGAAATTTCGAACCTTGAATGCTCCGACGGTTTAAAATTCTGAATTTTAATATTCCGAAATTCGAGATGGGACCGGGTTAAAATTCCGAACTTTGAATGATCAGAACGTTCAAAACTCCGAAAGAATACTATCCCAAAAGATCAAAACTCCGGAAGAATTTTACACGAAAGACAAAAACTCAAAGAATCAGAACACCGTAACATAATTCGGCTTTGAAAGTTTCAAACGTTTCAAAATTCTCAATAAATCGACGAATTAATTCTAGATTTTTTTTTAAATTAAAAAGTGATTTTGCGTCAATTTTTTATTTGTCTACACAATGTTATACGTCCTACGTCATTTACAGTCAACTGTCTAAACTTTCGCTGCCATGATCTGGACATGGGGGCCGGGTTGAAATTCCGAACTTTGAATGCGCCTGCGGTTTAAAATTCTTAGTTTTAATGTTCCGAAATTACGAGGACCGTCAAGAACATGCCAGCGAAAGTCTACACAGTTGACTGAAAATTATGTAAAACGTATAACATTGTCTAGACAAATTTTAAAAATGACGTAAAATCACTTCTCAATAAAAAAAAAATCTTGAAAAAATTCGTCGATTTATTGAAAATTTGGAAACTTTTAAAACTTCCATAGCCGAATTATTTTGACGGTGTTCAGATTTTCGGAACTTTGGTCTTTCGTGTAAAATTCTTGCGGAGTTTTGATCTTTTGGGGTAGTATTCTTTCGGAGTTTGGCGCGTTCTGATCAGTCAAAGTTCGGAATTTTAACCCGCCTCTTTTAAAGGGTAAGGCCACAGTAGAATTTTCAAAAAATCGATTTTTTCGCTAAAACGGTGCTTTATCATCATAAGAATAAGTTACTATTCGATTTATAGCAAGACATTTTTTTTTCACCGACTTTGAGCGTGTAACGTACGCCCACCCCTGGCACGGCCATAGAGCATGTAAAACTTTAAAGGCGTTTTTTTTCGGAACAGCTTTTTTCCAATTGGCGTGACAAATAACGTCAACAATTTTCACTCGATTTACTTCAAATTTAAAAGTTATGTTCTTAATTGCTTTTCGCAGAGAAGTACGTACGGAATTTCTGATTAATCGAAAACTGCATTTTCTTAGCAATTTTATACAACATTTTTCACTGAAAATTCATTTCAAATACCTACAACTTAAAAAAAACCTACAACTTCTAAATAAAACAATATTTTTTAAATTCCGCACCCACTTCTCTAGGTATTCTAATGTAGATAGATGAGAATTTCTGTTTTTGGTTCTAGGTAAAAAATTGTGGATGGTAAATGTCACGCCGCGGAGCGCCTGAAAAAAGATAACAAAAGAAAATATTAGTAGTCGGCCATTTTGTACATCGAAAAAAAAAATATATATTTTCTAACAACTTGATATTCATACTAAATAGATGTGTAATTAATTTTATGAGTGAATCACTTTTTCATACGAAAAAAATTGTTAAATTCGCACATGATTTTATACCCGTTACTGTGGCTTAACCCCTTAAGGGAATACACATCCCGCTTTTAATTACTAACTCCCGGTTTAACGATTAAGATCGTTGAAGGAAAAAGCTGTACAATTTTCGTAGCGCGTAATTTTTAATATATCCGTCTTTAGAACCGTGTTCATCGAAAGCAAAGTTGTTGCGTTGTTAACATTTCATTACGACCAGGATTTCCCACTCGCCGTTTTTTATCGGGCTCTGGGCTAACGGCAGTCCATTAGAATGAGATGTCAGCTATTAAGCGCCCACTACCAATGGCGCCAAAGAATCGTGAGTCAGTGACAGCGAGGGAAAATAAAAGATTCAGAAGATAGACTTTCCCGAGAGATTTGAAATACGTTTTCCAAGCTGAATAAGAATGGGCTGGCGGCCGTTCCCGAAGCTTTACAGATACACACGTACACGTAGCGAGAATCTCAAGCCGAGATCCGGTAATGAGCTCGACGAGTAGCAACCGTAAACCTCTTTTAGTCCTCCCACATTCCCTTTTCCGCGTGTTTCCCTCCGACACGCGAAAGATATTCACTTATTTGCATTTGGCTTGAATTATTTTCTCATGGCTCGTTTATCGGAATATAAAAATCAACAATTATACTCGGCAAATAAAAAAAAAAGAAATTCGCTGCGTCGAATAACTTTTGTGTAGCATAAACAAAAAAAGTGAACGTAGATCTTCGTACGAATATGATAGAGCGAGGCATCGTGCGAATATTGCGTGCGTTGCAAGATCGATTCATCCGTCATGAAAGCTTCTCGGACGTGGGTTTTCAACCGGTTGTACGCTTTCCTGAATTTTGTTTTATCACGCGAGAATAAATCCCGTGGAGAGATGCTTGCTTGAGAAAAACGCGTTACATTCGTGGAATTAGAGGCCGAAAAAGGGGAGAATAAAACATAATTTGCGTCGACCGAGACTCGAGAGAGATTTTGAGGGAAAAGGGTTGTGCGGTGAATGTAGGGAGAGAGAACAGGAGAGAAAAAGATATGTGAACCGAGAAAATAGAGTCAAAAAACGAATAAGACAAAATAGAGCAATGTGGGAGCAAAAAATCTTTACTACAGCAATAAAATAGGTAGAAAAGTGAGGAAATGCTCGGTTTTTGCTATTTTTTGACAGCGAAGGATACAACTGGTCGAGTTATGGAAAGTCCTATTATTCGGCGATATGGAATAAATATAGGCCTTCAATAACATCCACGTGGAATTTTCCGGCCTCCGTAATTTATTGTTCTCCTATTTTTATAAATTGGCAAACTTGAAATTGCCAATTAGTAGTGGGATCCGTTGATACTATTGGCCAACCTCATTACCACTATTCAAAGAATAGAAGCCCATTAATGAACAAAAAAATACTAATTGGCCAAGCACCAATAAGGATTAATTCGTAAGACACCACACCACCCTTGCAGAATCACTTACGATTGGTTTAGGATATCAACTTATGGGTGATCACATTTACACAGTTAAGAGATCTTATCACTTTAGACGGTAAAAATGCTTTTTTCTTGCATTTTTTAAATAGGTTTAAATACTAGATATTTATATCAATTTTTTTACATGTATTTATGTAACCCAAACAAACTTTAAACGCATTTTTCTCGAAACGTTTTTCGACGGCTTGCTGATAAAATTTTCGAAACTACTGAACCGATCCTTATGAAATTTTAACCACATATTCTTTACATTTATCGCTATAGCGCACATCGAGGATTTTTAAAAATTTTGATATTTAGTATTTCTTTTTGCCAAAAACGGTGAAAAAACACGTTTTTTTCTACTAATGTCCGCCATATTGTTTTTTTGCATATATTAGAAATCGCATGATATGCGCTATAGCCATTAATATAATGAGCCCAAAACCGTTTGATTTTTTGTTGCGGATGCTCCATCTCCGAGATTTCATCAACAACGCAGACCTACCATTTTTGTAGGGCATTTTTTTACTACCATTTTCGTCTATAAATAGTGACTTAAAGAAATAATTTTTTTTAAATATATTTCGAAAGTGTATTTATTAAGTGTAACAACGTTTATATCAACATCTATAATATAAACCTATCAAAAAAATTCATGAAAATGGCCTTTGTTAGCGTCTAAAGTGAGAAGACCCCTTAATTTACGAACTATGCAGAAAGAGAAAACCCATGTCTTTACACATCAGTCATTCCTCTCTGTTTCCGTTGACACTGACATTGCTCGTCCCTTTGTATTCGAACATATCAGGTGGCACGAAGATAATGGATTTGGCTGAAATCCAGTGATGGTGGACGAAGAAATGTCGAGCTGCGACATCTTTCTTTTAATCAAAAATTATTGTGACGCTTTGTTGGAACTCGTTTCTCACTGTTTTTTGTTTTATTTTTTTTTGTTTTCGGTATGTCAAAACTCTGTATACAGCGGAGAGGGCGAAAGCTTTTGCTTTATTTTTCAGCTTATTCCTGTGGCTGCGCGGTTGGATTTTTCGTTCAGTGCACACGAGTTTTTATTGCTTTGAACCTGCTTAACGTGTACTCTTTTTCTCCGCCACCTCTCATTTCTCCTCTTTCCGTCCACCTCCATGCACAACTACATACCCACACCCACATACACGCAAACTTTGACTCTTTTTCAGCGGCTTACTCGTTCTCACACATTCGACTGTGATGAGAACTTGTTTCGCTCATACCTCCCACCGGTGAATCACGATTTCCTCCTTCGATCACCCCCTTCGGATGGAAATCCCCGGATGCACCCAATTCGGCCATAATACTCAACAGGGCAGAACAGTAGAGCAGTAACTAAATGGAATCGTGACGTGATTCACAAGGCAAACAGAGGACTCCGTTGGGCTAAGATGGGAAAGAGGGATGTGTGGTTTATGCAACAGCTGCACTGCATCTAAGGTTTAATAGCACTGCAAGGCTGATAAGTGGAGAATGAAGCTTTTTGTTGTAGGCCAACAAACGATTCATCTTCTACGCCACTCTACCACATTCCAATATCTTACGAGTTCTTTGTTTGCTTCCTCAGGAGGGTTGGTAAGTCGACGAGACTATCTTCGCTATGATCTTCATCATACTAACGTGCAGTCACGATCTGGTTGGTATTGCTTGCCAAGACAATCTGAAGGAGCTGCTTCCCTATTGTTCGCACTTTAATTATGTATGTAGGTGTAGGAGATTTGGCAGCACTTGTAAATTATCAAGTGTCATAAAGGCAGCCAATTCCGTGGTGAGACATTTTCAGGCAGGTCGTTGGATTCGTCTCAACAGGTTGCGTACCTCCAGCCCGGTCGAAAATCGGCGTGCTTAGGAATTTTTTTCAAAGCGTCAATCGTAAAAGGGGTTGAAAAAGATCCAGCATGCTTTGTTTATTGGTAACGTGACTATATGACTTTTTCTAAAGGTTATTTAACGATAAAGTGCACATGTCGATGAATAATGTTCAGGCCTTTGTCATATATACACTTTGCCATGCTTTGTGTGATAACTGCTCGACGAGTTGATGAAACTTGTAAAGTAATGTTATAATTGTTGTCTGTCGTGACAATTTTTTTAGTTTCGAAAAACAAGTTTTCATTCTGCCAAACTCTAAAAGATTTCAAGTTAAACATTTTTTAAAAGCTCGGAAGTATACCCAGAATAACCGATCCACGCTCGAGTGGGTTCCTTTGCACGCAAAACCACATGTAATTCCATCCGTAATTGAGATTTCGAAATAATTTTTGTTTTCAAAGTAGACGCGTAAAAGTATAGAGTATCATAATTCACAATACAGTAATCGACTTTTTTATGCTGATAGGATGCCATCCCTCAAATTCACCTACAAATATCCATAAACAAATTAATGAGTTTCCTTTAATAAAATTTAAAGGTGATTGGTATATGATTTCGACACCTGCGCCTCCGAAATTGACAATATGACCATCATTTTCCCCTCCGAGACACCACCATTTTTCTTTGAAATTCTTCTTTTATCAAGAGCTTTGAGATATTTCGTTGTTCTACTTGGAACGCGGTAATCTGTATATGTTTAGATATATATGACTAAAACCCACTTCATTGAAGGAAGTAGAAGGAGGTGAAAATCTGTACGGATAATAGACATTTTCAGAGAATGCTGGAAGTGCAACTCAAGCGAATCTCAGAATATCTGGCTACGAAGAAGTAGAGAAAACAACGGTGCTAATTAAGGCATGGCTTCCTCTCAAATTCGCAAATTTAGTTCCTTCTCAAATTCTCTTTCCCAATGTTGTCTTCATTCATGAGTGAGGCGGATGCTGAGAAATCCGGTCCCTCATACAATAAGAGTTTCCAAATAAGAGAGAGAAACGAAGCTGTTGATTATTTGCGGTTCAATTTCCACATTTTTACTTTTAAACTATGGTTTATGTTGGCAATGGGATAAGATATTGAACAATTGGAAGCTTCTTCGTGTTTTTCACCATTAACCTCAGATGCAACGAGAGAAAGATACTTGCCCGACCTTCGAGTCCACTCTCCGTGGAGGACATAGATTAATAAATACCTTTCTCTCTTTCGATCTTACAGAATCTCTTTTTTATGTATTGATAGCTGTGGAGAATTAAAAGAAAAACAAACTTCTCGACATTTTCGTTCGAAACTCCTTTAAAGTCTAGAACTTATATTAGCGAAGTTTCATGTTGTGGCAATACAGTGGCGGGCTCATCCCTGAAATATTCAGTGAGATTGAAAAAAGTCAATAGTATCCTAAAGGATGGCGTTACCCGTTAAATACGGACTCCTTAAAATGAATATTGACTTCTATGGCTTGATTGAAAAATAATAGCATGGCTTTAAAGGACCAACGTCATAAGCAAACCCAAACAGGATACCCCATGGTAAATGAGATGGTTGAATATCTGAAGAACGGTCATATTGATGGACCTGATTAGGGACAAAAGTAACGCGGTTCTGGGGGAGTATATCATGACCTGTCATCGCCTTTCGCAATGGAGACGTCAAGGTAGAACAAAGAATACCTTTATTTCATCCAAAAACCAAAATCGCATTTTGCTTGAAAATGGCCGCAGTTAGGGCATTCCGAAACTACCATAACCGCTGTCATCACCTGTTTCACATTACTCGAGTTGTACTACATTGAGGCTGCAAAGACGGATTGACATTGCTCCGCGAGTCACCTGCATGTAATACACTCATCTGTCCAAGTTGCCTGCCGTACTGAAAACAGTTGCACTGGAAGTGCTTTCATGGGCATTGACCAGGCAGTTTACCATGTGCTGTTGGTATTTTGCATAAAATCAGACCCGGGCTTGATATCTCTACCGGCAAACGTGACTATGGCGACTTCCCCTCAAACCGCTTCGGTTACACAATCTTTCGGGTGAGGCGTATCGTTTTTTAGTTATTCGACCATTCCGCGTAGAATCGACCACTCCGATTGTGGATACATATGTGAGTATATGAGTTGTTGGTCTTTACCTCCGGCGGTAAGTCAAACAAGGGAATAGTGAAACAAAGTGAACCGCGTATGTCGGTATTTAGGGGATAGCATCGGTGATTTTGCCCGCTGTGGCTTCTCACATTCGAGATAAGGACGGAAGAGCGTGAAGTTCTGAGTTTCATAGGACAGACAGAGGACTGTTGTGTTCGATACGAAAGGAAATGGAACAGCGATTCCCTGCAGATAGGTACTAGGAACAGCAACAGCAGCGGTAGCGAGAGGGAATGAAACACCCGAAGGGCTAAGAGCTTGGAATGGGCATGCAGGAAGTGTTCGAAATAACGCGCGATGACGGGTAAAACGAAAAAAAAGGCAGACCATGTACCTTCGCTCCGTGGATTCGATTATTTGCCTTCTCTCCCTCGCTCTTACTGCCTCTCTGCTCGTTTCGCTTGTGCATCCCTTCTCTCGGCACAACACGGGACGTATCGAGGCGCCCTCTGGTGGACTAGTACACTCTCGTTCCGCGGAGCGCTATATATAGGATGCGAGAGCTCCCTCAGGTTCTTTTAAGAGCGGTAGCTCGCGACCCTCTCTTTCATCTCTTTGGCCTCATCTTTCTCATATCTCTCGCTCTTTCGTTCTCTCCCTAACTCCGTTGCTTTTCCGTGCTTTAGGAAGATTCCACGACAGGGCATAATTTAAATTTATATCGGGCCACGCTTCGCGTGGCAGCAGAGAGCTTTGGACGTGCAATAAAAACGGGAGAACCAAGAGACTCTCGGCGTGCGCTTTCGCGCGAGCCACGCCTGGTTATTCCTTCAACCCCATACCTCGGCCTCTCTGTTATTTCCGAGAGAGTAGCTGCCTCAGGATTTCACTTCCTTTCTCTTTATTCGTTTTTCTTATATTTGTCGTTCTTCGTTTCTTCGTCTTTTTCTTCCCAATCCTTTATGAAACTGGCCAACGTTTTTCTTTCGAATCGTGCGATATGCCTCCCTTTATTATTACTCGACGAAGAGGAAGTGTCTCGCCTCTTCACCCAGGTGCAACGGTTCCCATGCGAAGAGATCGCCGGGATCCCTCGCGGCAGTGAGAGAGCACACGCTGCTGGAACAAACTGGCCGATTTTGACAACCATCCTCTCGCTCTCTCTCCCTCCCTCTGCCTGCATACACACAAATATGTATGCATATACAGCGTGGTCCACAATTGATGGTCAACAATGAGTCATGTCCCGAATCTGAATTTTCATCGGTGACCATCAGTTCTAGAAACGCTGTGTACAGACACAAGCCATAGGTTCTACATCGTTCTCTTGTACGGAGGAAAAGGAATTTCTTGATCTAAAATTGCGATAGGCCCACTTGCCAACCGCGACTTGTTTTCTCCGTGAATAGATACGGTGGGCGTGCGGATACACACTCCACGCTATCCCTGGCTGGTTTCGGTACCAACGTAGCCGTAACGCACCGAGCCAACTGGCAACCGGATGCTGTTTACGTCCGCGTAATTCGTTGACTCCGAGAGATTGAGAGAGCGAGAGAGAGAGAGTCAACTATTCTCGTACCCTTGAGGAGTTGGTAAATCGCTAACTATGAAGTAAATTCATTTGGAATAACTACTTCCAGAGTGACTAACTTCCCCATTGATAAAATAATCGCCACTTACTGCAACATTAAACATAATATTGCAAGTTAACTTTTTCTAGTAATAGTATGTTTTTCGTGCCCGATAAAGTTTCCTCAATGTTCTAATGACGTTGAAGTAATCTTTCGTTTGGGGTGGCCGCTGTATGCAGACTCGTTTTTCAATACATTTTTATCATTCCCAGATATTCCCATAAATCTGGGAATGTTTATTTCCAGATAGATGAGCGAGTACATGGTTTATTTATACGATAGTCGTCAAAAAAATCAACTCTCAGTTCATGAATATAACTTTCCATCTCATCCAAGAACGACAAATATCTTCACGTCATAAACATACACTGCCGGCCAAACGTTTTCGGACACTTCAGATCATTCAAAAACTTTCCATTACTGGATAATTGCCGACTAATGTTAGAAGAATATAATTTCATTTATTATTTTACGAAGATACTATATAGCTCTATACGATGAATTATGTTATGCTAATATAATTTTGCAATTATCCAAAGCGATCGAAAGTTTTGCAGTTATCTGAAGTGTCCGAAAACTTTTGACCGGTAGTGTATATGTGCTACCAAAGTTTCGAGTACGAACATTTCGTCCCGACAGTTTTTATCTCAAGGTGATGAATACTAAGTGCGCAACTAAGTTCCCGGGTGGCACACATGGATGGCGCTAGCGACACATGTAGTCGGCATACAGGTCTGAAACGGGGGTCTTTATAGCTTGGACATCTGTTAAGAATACCCAGTCGTAATGTAAACAAATATCGCAACACAACGACCTTTTTTCTAACCTCGAAAATGTCAAAGTTTGTGCCAAATAAACAGCATTTGCGGGAAGCATTGCTTTTCTGCTTCAACCTAAAAAAAAGCAGCAGCTGAAGCACGTCGGTTACTTGAGGAGGCCTACGGCGAACATGTACCATCAAAAACAACGTGTGATGATTGGTTCAAGCGGTTCAGAAGTGGCGATTTTGAGACAGGGGACAAGGAGCACTCGGGTAAACCGCAAACATTTGCGGACGCCAATCTGCAAGCGTTATTGGATGAAGATGACATTGAAACAGAAGATCAACTTGCCGAGGCATTAAATGTGACTCGGCAATGTATTTCGGAACGTTTGCACGCCATGGGAAAAAATCATAAGGAAGAAAAATGGGTACCGCATGAGTTGACTGAGAGACAAATGGAAAATCGAAGAGCCACTTCCGAAATTTTGCTTTTGCGGCAGAACAGAAAGAGTTTCCTGCATCGAATTATTGCTGGCGATGAAAAATGGATATATTTCGAGAATCCCAAACGCAGAAAATCATGGCTTTCACTTGGTGAAGCGTCAACATCGACGGCACGGCCAAATCGCTTCGGAAAAAAGACAATGCTCTGCGTTTAGTGAGACCAGAAAGGAATCGTGTACTATGAGCTGCTGAAACCGGGCGAAACTGTCAATGGGCATCGCTACCGACAACAACTAATCAATTTGAACCACGCATTGCTCGAAAAGCGGCCAGAATGGGACACGATACACGAACGTGTGATATCGCAGCACGACAACGCTCCATGACATCGCAGTTCCATCGTCCAGGATACAATAAAAACACTGAAATGGGATCTGCTACCGCACCCGCCGTATTCGCCAGACCTGGCCCCTTCAGACTATCACTTGTTCAGGTCGACGGCGCATGGCTTGGGTGGGCTATACTTGACCAATTACGATGCAGTACACAATTGATTGGACGAATGGTTTCCGTCCAAAGACGCGTCTTTTTATCGTCGCGGTATTCATGTATTGCCAGAGAGATGCCAAAAATGTGTAAATAGCGAGGGACAATACTTCGAAAGAACCATTTTTTGTGTTTGTCTTGAAATTTTCGATTTTTTATTGGTAAAAAAAACGGGAGAATTAGTTGCGCACCTAGTAGATCGGAAGTAGAGCTAAATGCAATACGAATTGAAACGAAAGTTACAACAAAATGATATTTGTTTTTGATTGCAGCCTCGACGCGAGGGGCAGTGGTAACTTGACCTCCGCAATTCACTGGGCGGTGAGCGACGATCTGGGCAAAAGAACGTATTTTCAGGTGGCCGATGGTCACCGCTCGAGGCTAAAGGTGACCAAGGTAACGTCGAAGGATCAAGGAATCTTCCGATGCCGCGTCGATTTTGTCGATTCGCCAACGCGAAACTTCAGGGTGAATCTAACCCTCGTAGGTCAGTAAAAAACGATAAAAATGCCAAAAATCCAATACTCGTGACTTCCGGTAATTCGGAGAGGGAAAAAAAGTTTCATGTCTCTTTCTTTTCGGGTTATGCGCGCTGCTTTTATTGCCTTGTTATAACGTAATGTTTTACACCGCGAGTTACGGCGATGAATAAAAGCGCGAGGGAAGTGGCCGTTAAGACGGTAACGGACAAACTTTCCGAGCAGCGAAAATAGCACGTTTGGCAAGTGTATGTATAGCCGTCCGAATCAGAGAGCATTCATTTCAATGTTTTGATGAGAAAAAGCAGGCAAAAGCTAAAAAAAATTCTTCATATCCCGCAAAGCTTTACGATAGTGCGTGAAGCGGCAGTAATAAAGTGGATTCTCTTGTAACGCGGGTGGTGACGATTTGCCAGAGGGCAGACGAGGCTCAACCAGATACGAGCAGGGAGAGTTGGGACTTCCCTCATCCACCGCTTTTGCCAACGAATAACGTTGTTATCCCTCATAATGATGTATGCCTTTTCGCTTTCTCGATTATATTCTCTTTATGCAACTAATGGTACACCCGAATCTTGCTTCCTCACTCGGAACCCTAATTTTTTCCCCTCTACACCTTTCGCACGTCGACTCACAAGGTAGGCAACATATGATGTTTTTTTAAATCCATAACGAGAGAACCAGATGTGGTAGGATAAAAATGAAAGAGAGTCTTCGTGGGGGATGAATGTTTTTTTTTTTTTTCATTTAGGGAAACACGAGTCAGTCCAGTATTCTTTGATGATACTCTCCCTCTGGTTGTGCCGCTGTGATATCAGAATGCGGCATTTTTATCAGAGCGCATCGACGCCATTTCCACAAAATCGTTGAGCCATAATAGTGGCAAATTTTTTGGTGGATGCCTACGAATCGTATTCCTTAAGGGGTTAGGCTACTGTCACGACCCGAAAATCAAGGTTATTTTTAAAAAATTAAAAGAATAAGTGAGATGAGTGAAAATTTTTTTGGATATTTATTTGTATGTACATTAACAAAGTTGTGTACCAAATATCATAAAATAGAGAACCTTTGTAGGTGAGGAGCTTAACGATGGACTTGATTTTGGGTTGATCTGAGACGAAAAAAAAACGAGATTTTTTTTCTTTAAAAAGATTATATTGGTTAAGACTTAACCGAGCTTTTTGATATCGTGTCTCAATCATAATAAAAACAATAATGATGTCATTTTTCCTCGGAGAGTAAAAAAAAAACATTATTGTTAATAACTAATGAAAAAAAATGGTAACAAGAAAAACGTGGGTCAAGACTAAACTACTATTACACTAAATAAGTGTACTACATTTCAAGTCAATCCATGCATTGGATGTCGAGGAATCGTGTACACCGTTTAAAAAAACATAGTTTCGAGAAAAACGCGTTTAAAGTTTGACTAGTTTGATGATAAGTTTGCTTTAAATCCGTGATTCCTGCAGCATATGTTGGACCTTCATCTTCAATTTGGGTTGCCTAAAGAGACTAACGAAGGTGGCCGGGTTGAAATTCCGAACGTTGAATTATCAGAACGCTCAAAACGCGAAAAGAATACTACCCCGAAAGATCAAAACTCCGAAAGAATTTTACACGAAAGACCAAAACTCCGAAAATCTGAACACCGTCAAAATAATTCGGATATGGAAGTTTTGAAAGTTTAAAAATTATCAATAAATCGACGAATTATTTGAAGAATTTTTTTTTAATCAAGAATTAATTTTACGTCCATTTTGAAATTTGTCTATACAATGTTATGCGTTCTATATCATTTACAGTGAACTTTGTAGACTTTCGCTGGCATGATCTTGACGAACCTTGTAATTTCGCAACATTGAAATTAGGAATTTTAAACCGTCGGCGCATTCGAAGTTCGGAATTTCAATCCGGCCCCCATGTCAAGATCATGCCAGCAAAAGTCTACACAGGTGACCGGAAATGATGTAGAACGTATAACATTGTCTAGACAAATTTCAAAATTGACGCAAAATCACTTCTTGAGGCCTTAGGCCACAGTAACGGGTATAAAATCATTTGCAAATTTAACAATTTTTTTCGTATGAATAAGGGATTCACTCATAAAATTAATCATACATCTATTTAGTATCAATACCAAGCTGGTAGAAAAAAAAATTCCATATACAAAATGGCCGACTATTCCAAACTTCTCGGAACAGCTTTTTTCCGATTGGCGTGACAAATAATATCAACGATTTTCACTCGATTTACTTCAAATTTAGAAGTTATGTTCCTAATAGCATTTCGCAGAGAAGAGAATTCGGAATTTCTGATTAATGGAAAACTTTTTGTTTTATGAGCAGTTATAACGAATTTTCCCCTGAAAATTCATTTCTCATGTTGAAATACCTACAACTTTTGACCAAAACAATATTTTTCAAATTCCGTACGTACTTTTCTAGGTATTATAATGTAGGTTGGCGATCATTTTTGTTTTTTTTTAAATTTGTTTTTTTGAATTGAAAATATTAGTAGACAGCCATTTTAGAAAAAATGGCCACGTAGAAAAAAAATGTGTTCTAACAGCTTGATATTCACACTAAATAGATGTCTAATTAATCTTACGAGTGAATCACTTTTTCATACGAAAAAAAATTTGTTAAATTTGCACATGACTTTATATCTGTTACTGTAGCCTAAGGCCTCAATAATAAAAAAAATCTTGAAACGATTAGTCGATTTATTGAAAATATTGGAACTTTTAAAACTTCCATAGCCGAACTATTTTGACGGTGTTAAGATTTTCGTAGTTTTGGCCTCTCGTGTAAAATGCATTCGGAGTTTTGATCTTCGGGGTAGTATTCTTTCGGACTTTTGAGCGTTCTGATCATTCAAAGTCCAGAATTTCAACCCGGCCCCATCTTGAAAGTCGGTACATTAAAATTCGGAACTTTAAACCGTCGGAGCATTCAACGTTCGGACTTTCAACACGGCCCCAACGAGTGTTCGTCATTTTCACAGTAGCCTAACCCCTTAAATTAGGAAAGATCCTCATCATTTTCAATATGGGATCGTCGACCCTTTGATGTTTTATTGAATTTGTGTATCGGCAATGCAAAAGGATTCGAATTATGGTTCCGAAAACGAATCGATTCGGGCATGCAACATTCTAACGACATTCATTGCCTCTCGATTCATGCAAAACAGAATTTATAACGCTGAATGCCTCAGCACGCTAAAATGGTAACTACATCAATCCCGAGGGATATGTGACACTCGCATTTCATTATGATTTGATCCTGATTGGATTCGAAAGAGAAGCAGCGGCGATCATTAATGGGAGACTCAATCAAAGGGTGAAAAAAAGATGGTGTTAAAAACGTTAAAGGCACCCCTCACCAGCTTGTATTCCCTTACAAACATGGATATACAGCATATACATAGTGTTGGTATATGCATATAGAAAGTGCTCGCATATGACGTGCAAAGGCTGAAAGGAAACGCATCACTTTAAACGAAGGGCTGAAAAAATCCCACAACGTCACGCCGTCCTGTTTCCAGTAAAGCCGTACGCAATGCTTTAATGAGACAGCCGCGGCAGACCCAAATTTACTAAAGCCGTTCGTTAATGATGCAGTATGCTCGAGAGCGCTGTGGGCACACAAAAAACCTGGCTGACATAACCATAAGCAAAGGGCTTACAGTTTTCAGTTGAGGATTACATTCAGACTCACGTGAAATTACACGGGGCCAGAGAAAAAAAAAATAACGAGGTCGTACCTAAGATATATGAATTTTTCTACCCACTGTGGATACGGGAAATGTGTCAGGATGCGTTTGGAGGAATAACTGCATAGTTGGTGCACATTAGTCGATCAAATTCGGCCGTGCAGTCCAGCTTCCCGTAGACTTTGATTTGCAAAAAAGTTTAAACATTTTTTCAGTTAGAGCATGTGTAGTTTCTATGTGACGGTAATTAAAATGAAGAAAATGCAAATTTACGAAAATGGCACGCATTTACAAAAAAAATTGAACATTTCACGCAACTTTTCTGTAAAACGTGGATTAAAAAAGTCGTTTTTTTTCCCAATTTTTCAAAAACAATTCGAACAATTCGAATTCGAATTCGAATTTCGGTTTGAAACTTTAGGGAAATATTCTACATATATAGTTCTATCGTTTAAGGAGAAGAAAAAGAAATCGATTGTTGGGTCGTTGTAAATGTATATCCCGCCTTAAATCCAATAGGTTTCTTCCTCGTCCCACGGCCTACTACGATCTTCTTTGTTTCAAAGATATTTTTTTATTTGTTTCAGCTATTCATTGTGAATATTAAATACATTCAAATTGAATAAATGAAGATTCGATTCGAATAAATCTTTATTTGCTCAATATATACACTGTAAATCCAAGTGTATAGGCATAAAATCTTTCATAAATCCAAAATCAAAAGCAACATTTAATTGAGAGGTTACCACAATAATTTTGTATCACAATTCCCTGGCCTTCTAAAATGATTTTTTTTCGAAGGAAATATTTTGCCCATATAGAATCGAACCTCGAACCTACCTAATTACACTATTACACTAAAAACACTAACTATACACTGAGAAAAAGAAATCATTGATCCAATATCATTGGTGGTATTGAATGAAATTTCGTTGATTCAATTGTAAAATTGTTGGTGTAAATAATCGGATTTATTAGTCCAAGCAAAACGCTATTGACTTTAATAATATGATAAAATTAAAAGTTTTTTTTTAATTCAAAAGATATATTGTTAGCCGAGAACAATATATTATTGAAACTATCTAAAAAATTATCGCGAACAAAGTATACAGTTTTGAATGGATTTTCTGCAACGAACAAAAAAAAAGCGTTTCAATTCACAACATGAATATTGTTGATTCGAGTACACAAGAAAAATTGAATTTCGCTCGTTTGATTCAGTTAAAATTTCTATTGAATAAATGTTATGTTATTTTTTTCACCATATCCGATATTGATTTCCAAGTACATTATTCGTTAAAATATTAATATTTTATTTTGATTGAAAAATATCAAGCAAATGTCTGAATTGGTTGAAAAACTATGCGAAAATGAAATTTATTTCTTGCGCATTTGGTTGAAAAAATTCAACTAAATCATGGCCGAGCGCCACCGAAATCATAGGTGTGAGGAAACCCGTAGTTCTCGGAGTAACCGCTAGAAGCCGCACGCGCGCTCGTTTCTCGTAAGCGTAGCGCGAACCGAAAATCTACTTAAACGCCGGAGAAATTCTAAAGAGCATCGCTTCTTGGCCTGTGACTAAAATCAAAGTGTAGAATCTGTTCTTATCAATTGAATATCTGATGTTCTCTCCGTAGATATTCCATTGGACATCTGATATTCTCTCCACTATTATCGTAGATGATCATTCTAATGCTCACTTTTTACTTAAGATTTGAAACAAATTGAAAAACTTACGTCCATGGCATATTCGTTTCGATGCAGTAAAGAAATAAACAATTCTATTGATCATATTTTTCTACGAAATAAAAAATGTTGTAGCAACCGCTCAATTATTTAATCCTTACATCTACGGATTGTATATAGAATGATTTCAATAGAATATAATTTTTTTAAAGGATAATGTAGATATTCAGTGAACAGAAGGGCTTTTTCAAATACAATAATATGTTATTTAAATCAATCACATTTTCCAATATTTTATAGTATTGTAACAATCTCATATACCTGTGGCACTCCGCAGCAGCACATTTATTTGGATCGACCAATATATTTTTTTGATCCAATTGGTTTTTTCTTCTCAGTGTAGCTCGGCACGCTGTCCTTATGCTACCGAGTGCTCGTAACATCCTGGTCGCAGATATGGCATAAGAGACCATACGAATTCCTATAATTATTTCTTGTGTGACAAAAACTATATCAATTAGTTAATATCATTGTGATAATGAAGGAGGCTTATCGAATAACATCCCATAGATTTTTCAAACATAACCTATACATATATATCAATAATTCCTCTCTCTCCAACCCCTCTACCCCAACCCCTTTGATGCGTGTGCTGCAATAAAGACAGACCATTAGTTCAATCGAATAGAAAAATGGTTGACTTCACGAAAATTCTATATGATTTCAGTTTTTTTTTTAACTAAATAGATTCATTCAGTGGATTCATCTAAATTGTTATTCGAGCAGATGAAACCAAATCACAGATTTATTAGGATTCAATAAAAGATTTCATCATTAGACTATATTAAATAGACATTGATTTGAATAAATGAATATATTTAAAAGAAATCATTTCAATAATGGAATGCAATAGGAAAAAATTTGATTTCACGAAAAATCTAGTTAATTCAAATTTTGAAAAATCAAATACAATCGTTAATATCACTAGCATTTTTCCGTCTGTAGATACTTCGAATAAGCCGCGCATCTCCCTCGGCTCGTTATTCGTTGATCCAGCCGTCCCTTGCCGGTTCCTCTTATCTTCAACTCCGTAGAACCAATTGCTAAAATAACTGACGAGTAAACGCGGTATGTGTGTGTGTGTCTCGTTACAGAGCTGCCAAAGAAGCCGATAATTTACGACGCTCAGGGACGAGTGGTGGTGGGTGTGCCGCGTTTCTTCGAGGGTTACGATCTTCGACTGACATGCCAAGTGTCCGATGGTAAGTCTCACACCGTTCTTTTACACTCGAACGAATTACACTTCCGAAGGATGCAGGGTTACCTTGCACGGATCGTAAAGAATCACTCGGCTATTTTCTCATTGACACATTTTCTCGGATCTTTTTTTTCCACAATTCTTCGCCACCTCTTTCACTTCCGTTACGTACCACGAGGAGAGCTTTCGCTCGTCCGCGGCAGGGCGCGATATTTTCTGACCGTGGTGGCGATTCTCCACTCGCTACACCCCCCCAGTGAGAACGACGAATTTGATCGCGGGTAGAGGGAAACGCGCGTCACGAGTCTGTCGTAAGGTTCGTCGCACGTCCTTCGTAATACGCGAAACGTGATGGTATCTTTAGTGTCGTTCCTCGCCATTAAATTAGACGGTAAATCGAGGAATGAGACGGAGGTGAAAGAGAAAATGAAGACGAAAAAAAAAATCCCTCACTGGATGAACGTGATGGGAGAGGTTCGAAAGAGATTGAGAGAGACTGAAAGAGAGACGAGACCGAGCGGGAGAGTCAAACGTCTGTGTGAAGATAATGTATTCCCAAGGAATGAGAAAATAGAGTTTTCGGGCTGTAAAACGCGAGAGAAAAACGAGCAAACGTCATGGCCAATAGTCCCTGGGTTCGCTCTAATTTGACGGGGTTAGCTCACAGGGGAGACCAACGCGACCGAGCATTTCCTCTATGCGCGTGCTTTATAAAAAATAAAACACAAGCGTACACTGCTCCAAAAAACGGCCAAAAAACACTTCTCGCAAAATAAGACAGGAGACAAAGCGCGCTCGTCAAGAGTCTCGTTATGTCGCTGAAACCCGAATAACCGGGAAACGCTTTCGCTTGGGAGGCAAAAAAATGGGATTCGGGCAACGTTTGCCCCGTACAGCCTGCGCGTATTACTGGAACCGGAAACACAACGTAATATTGATCATTCCACGCGGTAAACGATGATTGAACTGTGTCGCCTACCGACCTATTTCGGAATGAAAGTTAAAAAGTCATTGATCAGTATATGAATTTTCAAAATTGACGCAATGCTCTTCGTTACGGTGAATCTGCAAAAGCGAATTGATGTCGACCCTGCCAATGCTAATTGATACCAATCGACGGCAGTATTCTGAAAATTTTTTTTTTTTGCGAAATAAACATTTTTTATAGACGGGACTAAAGCGAGATGATTGTTGTCAATTTCCTATTTCGAAATTTGTGATTTACGAAGCAGAGGAGTATATACGACCGTCTTCGTCATGGGAATTATTAATTGCTGGGGTATGCACATATAACACCGAGTAATTTTTATCTCTATCATTTGACTCGTGTACGGTGGTTCAACGTTGGGTGTGCAGAAATGTCGGAAATACGAGATGAAATAACAAGACTGCACGTATTGCGAATTTCCGAGGCTCTCCAATTTCACTGTTAATGTATTAGTGCTTTCCTTTTCCTCATATATATATATATATATATATATATATATATATATATATATATATATATATAGAGAGAGAGAGAGAGAGAGAGAGAGAGAGTTCCATTGCAACAAGGTAGACCCTGTTGCAATTTCTCTCTCTGCCTCCATCTCTCTTTACGAGAGTAGACCCGACAAACCGTTTGCCTTGCCGACAACCGACAAGGGAAATGGAGATCGCTCGTGACTGCATTTAGTCGAGGATATATAGTTGGAAATAGAGGTCTCCGAACCGCCAAACTGTCCGGTCTTATGCCGCTGGGATTTCCTCGATTATTGCTCGTCCCACCTCGTGGCTCAGTGAATTACTTCGGCTGAGCGTTGCAAATTGTTTCCCACGATGAATGAACGCTCGTTTGTGCGCGTATAATCGGGACTGCGAACGAACCAACAAATTATAAAGGATTTCGCCAATGTGCGCGCTGCGAGCAAAAGCACAAACGGATTCTGATAATTATTTCTTCGAGAGTTCAATTGCTCATTTATTGAATTACTACCATTGTTCTGATAGCCTTGTCAATCGTTTTTGGATCAATCAAACTTTGTCGATGCGTGGGAGTTTGTTTGTTTGGTTTTTTTTTTTTTTTTATGGAACGAAACTGATTTAATGTCGGGCAAAGCGTATTACGTGAGGAGGGAAGTAGCCGTGGTTCG
The DNA here is from genome assembly GCA_963210295.1 of Ophion ellenae. NCBI lineage: Eukaryota > Metazoa > Arthropoda > Insecta > Hymenoptera > Ichneumonidae > Ophion > Ophion ellenae. The sequence goes on from OY723385.1 coordinate 50,298,999, forward strand.
TTAAAGAAATCGACTCAATTTTAACCCTGCAGGTAAACCGAAGCCCTCGGTGACTTGGTGGAAAGACGGCGAGCTACTGGACGGCGTCGTAGACGTACCCGAGTCGTCCGGAGTCATCGATTCACCAAGCAAATTTACGAGGAATCATCTGTTCATTGGAAAAGTGACGAGGTCATTGTGGGGCGCGAAACTCGAGTGCAGAGCTCAGTCGGCACCTATGGCCAAACCAATCGTGCGAGAAGTGCCTCTTGATATTTATCGTGAGTATAATTATTTTTGCTCGTTATTCGACGATATCATTGACGGGTTATGCGTAGTTGCAACAGTCGAAAATAACTCATTTGTGGGATTTAAAAATAGAGAATCGTGATGATAAATTTCGACAGAAATTGGGTATTTGAAAAAGTCTCGTCTGAAGAACACTCTGTGATTTTTTTTGTGTAAAAATATTTTGAATCCACTTGAAAACATATTTTGCTGTGAGCAATGCGAAACTATACTACGAAACGATACTAACGAAATCAAACATATTAGGGTTTTCTATGCATAATCGAAGGAATTTCCGAAATGCCATATTTAAAAAAATTACGCGTGTTTCGCCAGTCTTGATTATGCGAAAAAATCGGAAAAAAAATCCTTCGATACGATACTATATACTTACATCTGGAAGAAGCCGTAAAATGTCAAAAAGATCGATGCAGTATTTTTTGAGATATTTTTCTCGCCGACTTTGAAAACGTACTTTAGAGAAAAAAAGCGTTTAAAGTTTCGAACGACTCACCGAGCGGTCCGACAGGCGTGAACATAACAGCCTATAAATCTGTCAATTTTGATCCGATCACCTTGAAAGTTTCAGGCTACATTTATTAGACGATAAACTGTCAAAATATATTGGTTTTGAAAAAAGTGATTTTTTGGCCATCACAAGTAGACATAACCTCTTAAGTCTGGTGACACGTGTGTGAGGATGAAAATAAAAATGAATAGCTTCCTGTATTCGCTCGAATTCGATTCTATTTTACAAATAGAATGAATATGACACCTAAAACTAGAGTTAGCTCTCGTGCCTCTGACGGAATGTTTCGAAATTTATAGTGGATTTTTTTATGAACCATTAAAACACACTATCTTTGAATTCTCACCACGCATCGATTAACATTTTTACAGTCCCTCAGAATTTTATTGAACAAAAATAACGAGTTGATTCGACTTTACACCGTTCGGAAGACACTCATGTATGAAAAAGGTTCGTTGACGGTTGCCACGATTCCGGAGGTTTCGCTCATCTGATATGAAAAAATCAAACGGCATTTTAATTTGTAGACCTGAGGCTATCGCCGGAACTAGAGTAAAGTAAAAATATCGAAAATTGGATTTTTTCACGGTTTTCAAAGTCAAGGGGCCAGTCCACTTTGGAGCCACGAAAAAGGCTATTTTCGCGATTTTTTTTTTGAGGATTTTATAAAAGATATGAATATAAAAGTTGTTGGGCTTGATAAATAAAGTCTTGAAAGACATTTTAAATAGAATTTAGTTCATTTTTATTCATTTTTAAGTACAAAAGCTATAGTTTAACGTAACGCCGCAAAAATAGAAGGGCTAGGTAGCTCCATCACAACTCGGCAACGGCTTGTCTGAAATAAAACAATAAAAGTCCATTAGATTCGGTATGACACCAGCTACAAAATGACCCTCGGATATAAAGTTTTATCAAAAAATAAAAACATGGCAGATAAAAAACGAAAAAGGTAAAAAAAAACGCAGTTTTTCGCAAGAAAAGGGTGAAAATCGAAATTTTAAAACCATCGAGGGTCATCTTGTTGCGAATCATGTTTACAACATGTGGTTCAAATTTCAAGAGAATCGGTTTATTAGTTTTAGAGATACGATGGAGCTAGATTTGGGAAACGTTGTTTCGAGAAAAACGCGTTTGAAGTTTATACTATGAAAAACTCTTACCTAAACTCAATCGGCAATTCCTGCACCGTACAAAATCCCTTCTGATTGCTCATCATCGTCGATTTCTTCAAGTCTTGCTTGCTTTCGATTTTTTGAAATTTTCAAAGTGGACTGGCCCCTTGAGTTTTCATGTTTCGTCATTTTTTTCGGCTTTTTCAGCTTAAAAAAACTATGGCAAACATCAGAAATATTATAGTTCGGCTGAAAAGTATAGATGTGCTGACTATACCATAAAAATTTGAGCGAAAACCGTTCAATAGTTTTTGACATATCATGAAAGCCAATTTGCAAAATACATTTTGAGAAAAACGTGTTTAAAAGTTCAGGTACGATTTACACAAAGAAAATGTTGACTCACCATTGGTCTGCTATGCCGGTTCCATATAACACGCACGAATTTTGTGCAATTTGCACAAACATGTTTTTTTTTTGTTTTTTTTTTGGACCTGTCATATAGGATGATCGCCTTAAGTGTTACTGAATGTTTGAAGAATTTCGCCGCTTTAATCTCTATTAGAGCAGGACAATTTTCTTCCGACTTCGTCGCACGCTCAGTTTTTCCACCCTCCTGATATGGTGGCCCCAAAACCGCAATCTCCTAGGGCACTTAACGATGTAACCTTGCATTCTCAGAACACGAGTGAGATTAAAATTATACCAAGCTGACGAAATTATCCCGCTGGCGTAGAAATCTATATCTACGTGAGTCAAGGCAACCTTTTTTTCCTCCACGTTCTTCCAATGCAGATGTGTGCTAACGATGTACAAGTTTTTTGAAACAAAGTTACCGATAAGAAGTTGGCGGTTGCAAGCACGGTAGCTCCGTTCGGGGCTAATGCCCCGCATTTGCCATTACTTCCATCTTAATACGATTATTAATTACGATTATGGCGGCGACTATGAGAAGGAAGTGTTTCACGGTGTGCATAGTCGATTCTTCGCACCCTTCATAACGTTCAGCCTGGAGCTTGAGGCTAACTTTATCTCAAACTTGTGGAAGCACTCGCGAGGACTACACGCTCTGCGCTTGCGGTGTACTCGCGTATTTTGCGAACTTGCACCAATCTGAAAACTCATCTTTAAGGTGCTACGTATATACTCCACTCACCCCCCCCCCCGCCTCTTCACCGTGAACTGATCTTTCCATCCTCGCACTTACTCTATTATTTTCCTTCTCTTTCTCGCTATTTTTTTTCTACACTTCATATTTCTCAGACCCTTCGTTATCCGTTTGGAACGCGAAGACCTCACCTGGTGCAAGCCCGTCAGTGATTTTCACGGGACGTAATCTCGTAGCAAGGAAGGCAATTTATTGGGCAACCCATATAGGGTCGCCTGTCGTAACAAAAATGCCAGCATTCAGCCATTAAACGGTTTGCTGATAATCGGCCAATAATTCGTCGACCAACATTGGGTTACTGTAGGCGGATGAACGGCTTGGCAGATCTATGCCAGCCATTCGTAGGCCAAAACTATCGCACCGATGATATGGCGATCAGCATTGGGGTATCGTAGGCGGATGAACGGCTCGCCAGATAAATGCCAGCCATTGGTGGGCCAATACCATCGCACCGATAATATGGCGATCAGCATTGGGGTATCGTAGGCGGATGAACGGCTTGCCAGATCTATTCCAGCCATTGATGGTTTGTTTTTGGGCGTTTTGCAAATGCAGGTCGTTAAACTGTAACACGTAAAAACAAGGGATAAGGTTTCGAAAGGCATATCCCACTGATGAAGCTGAAATTTTTCACCTACCTTCTTTTCAATATTGTAAGAGAACCTTTAAAAGGATATTGGCGACTAGCAATAGTTTTCGATATATCGTATATTGAAAGTTACTTATTGTACTGCGCTTATACTATATTAAATAAACCCAAACAAACCCATCCCACATGGCAAGTGAAATGCACATACGGGCGAGCACTGTTTGCCAGGAAGCAGCGCGACCGGAGGAATAGGGAGTATCTATCGGATATATAGATATACTCGTATGGCGTGAAATAATAAATTTTACAATGCGATATATCGAAAACTATTGCTAGTCGTCAAAAATCCGTTAACGGTTTTTCTTAGGATAATGAGAGGAATTTCGGTGCAAAATTTCAGATCGATCAGAGGAGTATGCTTTTCGGAACTTCACCCAAAACGAGCGAGTTATTTTGACAGCCTAAATGGACCAAAAAAATTGTCGGTAAACTTCAATGTCACGAATAAAATTATCGGCATAAAAGTAAGGAACGAACAAACAATGGATTCTGTAAGTGTTAGAATGGCCAAGTGGGTAGGGCGCTCGAGACTAGAACGAAAGGCGCAGGTTCGATCCGGATGAAAGGTAAAAACTTGAACAATGCAGAAAGCGTTTTTAATGCAATTATTCTATGTACATGGACATAAGTAAAGCATAAGAAAACAAAAAAGATACTACTAGAATTTTTATATTCATGATTTGTCAATATTTTGTTTTTCATTTCCGGCAGAAGATCCGACAGCCGTTGCTGGGCCAATATGGGCGTATGATAGTTGGCCAAGTCTTAGCAGCCATTCATGGTTTACCATTACCAACCATGCATGGTGCGGATCTGGTCCGTTTACATAGCTATTACCGCGCCATCGTTTGTTCTCTGGCAACTAGTCGTGGGCCATTACTGTGCCGATTGTAAAACCCTATTTGGGATGTAGTCCGCCCGGGGCGCAGAATCGAATCCCGAAAGCTCGATAATGAAGCTTATGGCGATGAGCTGTCAGTACGTGTGCAGAAATGTGACAGGACATTCCCTACTTAGTGTCCGGCCCTGACCAGACTTGCCTTGTCTGATTTACCTGACTAGGACCTCACCTCCCATGGAACAAACCGGGAAGATCGCAAAATCGTTACCCTCGATGTTTGGAAATTACAATCTTCTGGCCGGGATACATTGCGAGCAAGTACATCTTCACGTAATGTTTACCCGGCCAGAACATTGACATGTTCTCAACAGTGGAGCCTGTCTTTAAGAACTAAAGAAAAACCACTTTGCAATATCAAGAATTTTGATAATGGATTGGGATGAAATTAATACATCTGTTGTAATTCTATTCATCACTAAAAGCATTGATTTCATCAATGATAATCGACGAGGATAACAATGCTTATCATAAATACCGGGACTACGATAACTAATTATTTGAGCATAAAGAGTAGCCAAACTATTTTATGTGGCAAAAAAGTAAAGCAGGCCATACGTGGTTTTTGAACGCCTTGTCGCGATGTTGGGAAATATCAATGTTCCGGCCGGGAAGACATTACCTGAATGTATTTCGCCAACAATCCGCCAAGTGGCTACAAGCGAAGAGCTTCGCGTAAGTAAGATACCATCGTACGAGGATAAAAGTTCGTCCTGTAAGCTGTACCACGTACAGAAGTGCTATGCTTACAGCGTGCACTTACACTTTTGATTTTGCGATCCTTGTGAAATAACCTTTTGCACTCTAGGCCTTTTTCGCTCGGATAGTGATCTGTGTACGTTTTTCTGACTCTCTGCCTATCAGGAAATGCGAGCAAGCGTATGTATACACTCATATACTACCTTAGCAAGTAGATAACCAACAAACAATATGTTGTCGAAATACTAAATTGAATACATCCCCGATTGTACCTCCTCAAGGATACCAAAAACGCTGAAACGTAATTTTCAATTTCCTCGTTTGTTCTTGGTTATTTCCAGATTTATCCCCTACAACTTTCCTAGTCATTTACGGCTTGTTCTCCGGCCCGTTCCTGATCAGTTCCCCAGAAAGGGAACGGCGGGTCGGGACCTAGCCTCAGACCCGTTACATTACAAACCTATTCCACGGTGGAAGGCCCGACCAGAGCCTGATATTATCTAGGGAAGGCAGATCAGGGACAGTACTTTTTCCCGACGCGAATTTCTACACGGGTATTTGGTTTCATTGGCATCATGTGTTTTTTTTGGTCAATCGCTTCTTTAATGGACTTTTATACTGTAAACTGATGGACGATAGTGGCTGCGATGTTTTTTAAATGTTTGCTTTAGCAGCAATGTCGAGGGAAATCGCGCTAAAAAACTTGTGACTCCGAACAAATTTGAATGGTAAATACATTGAAGGATTGATGAAGCAATATGCCAAATTTACTGGTTGGCAATACAGGTACATTGTCCCAACCATACAGCATTCGGTATTGACAATTTCATGCTCGTGTGCTCGTATCGAAAAAAACGACATTACGTCCACGTTTTTTGGATGTTATTCCGCGTGCTTCACCTCTTTCTCCCCTTTTTCCCCTACCGGAACAGGTTTTTAAAACTCGGGCAGGTCACCATCAAATTGCGAATTTGTTTCGCAAAATAAATTTTCGCCCTATGAGTCCAGCTTTAAAACAAAATGTTATAACTATTGGATAAATAATTCGTTCCTGTTGGACCATTTTTTTCTACACAGGGTCCGACGTTCCGATTCTATTCAAATTGTAGCTAAAAGTACGCATTTGTCGATGAGTTAAAGACGAAAGAAAATCGGCGGCCTGAAATGTTGATGCTGGCATAAGAAGCAATTTCAAGGGAAATCTCCCGAAAGAACTTGTGACTCTAAATGAATTTGAACAATATATACATTGAAGTATTGATAAAGTAATATGCTAAATTTAGCAGGTGGGGGAAGGCCGCCATTTATTCAAAGGCAGTTAGTCTCGATCATTAATTAAGAAAATATACTTGATCATCGACACTTGACAATTCGTCTTGATCATTTATAAACACACTTCCATTTATAAATGAGCACACTTTAATTGAACATTTATTTCAGTATTACACAATTACAAAATATCATGGGAAATACAAATTTCAAATCAGCAAATGTAGATGTTTCCAATCGAGATATCACGGTAAGAATGTTGCGTGCAGTACCGCCTACGGAATAAAATCCGAAAAAGATTGGAAAAAATCGTTTATTGCCCCAATCGAACAGCATTTGGTATTGATAATTTGATACTCGCGTCGTCGTAGCGAAAAAAAAATATCACGGTCGGTCGAACGTTTTTCGATGTTGTTCCAAATGATTCGCCTCTTTCTCCCTTTTCCCCATAGCGAAACAGGTTTTTTTAAACTCGGACAGGTTACCATCAAATGGCGAATTCGATCCGCAAAATACATTTTTTTCCCCTGTCAGTCCAGTTAAAAAAAACGCTATAAATATTGACGTTCCGATTTTATTCGAATTAAGACTAGAAATACGTATTTGTCCATTAATTAGAAACGGAATTAGAGACCTTGGGTTGAGAATTTAAAAAAAAAGTAGACGATGGTGGTACCTCAACGGACAGAAAAAACGATACACTCTGTGATGTTCGAGCGGCAATAGAGCGCTCCCTTGGAAAGACCCATCTACACATTATGCAAGGGTGCATGAGCGAATTGAAGGAGGCTGGCGATATCGACTGCCCGGAGTAACAGGAGAATCGACCTATTGGCAAGGGCGTTACGAGTAAAATATAACAAGGCTCCGGATATAGGATATTCTGCGCAAAACGAAACATTTTTTTCCCCCTAATTGCAAAGCAATCATGGTATTTGGGCTCCTCTAAATAAACACTTTTTCAATTTATATACGGAATCTCTACAGTTACGCAAATGGTAGAGCCAGAATGATTGCCCCTTTGTTTAATGGGAATAATTGTTCATCATATCCGCTGATATTGTATACATCGAGCATTTCTCTTCAATACTAGCATTTTCCCGAGTATCGTTGACTTCAAATATTTCCAACACTTCAACGGGGACATGGGCGAATTTCCGAGCCATGAAATTTTAGGTTGAAAAAGTTGTGCAAAAACTTTGCTACGTTTTCAAAAATATGTCCGCCGATCGTCGTGCATCCATCGAAAGTAAACTGGACAACTTTTCCTATTCAGCTTTCAAAAAGTTGGCGAAAAAAGCGCGCAACAGTTTTTGTCAACGATGAACTCTCAAAGTATCAGAGTTGCACGGGGAATTGGATTGGAACTGGATTTCGTTTTGAAAAAATTGCCCAGCTGGTGAACAAAAAGTGAGCAGAAAGAACATAAAAAAACCATCGGCATCTATTCGAAAGTTGTTCGTTTAAGGTAGAGCGCTCTAAGGTAGAGAGTGCGCTCTTTATGTCTATGGATTTTGTTCAAAATTTAACCAGACATTGTTCATCTCATTATGCATGTTTGAGTGAAATTTCAGAACAGTCGACTATTTGGATTGGGAGATAATGGGTTTTAAAATTTCAGCTTAAACACTGCAGGGTCTGCATTGAAATTTAGACAGAATGATTTTCCGTAAAAAATATTTGTGACCCTATGATAAAAATACATATGGCAACACTGCATCGTTCCACATATCTAATGACGTAAATTTGCGCGGTATATTTGAAATAATACTGCGACACCAATTTTTATTTGGAAGTAATTTTTATTCGAACAAAGTTTTTAGTTATTTATGAATCAACAAACACTTTTGTTTGTTAATGAAGATAACATAAACAATATAAAATATTTATATTTATAACGCAAACATTTTTTTTGTGGTAAAAGTTTTTAACTTTAGGAACACGATATTAATTTTTTGTTCTCAAAATATATTTATATTTATAACGCAAATATTTTTTTATAATGAAAGTTTTTAACTTTAGGAACGCGATATTAATTTTTTTTCTCGAAATATTGAGAAATACCGTTCCGCGGTGTTGCCATATGTCTTCTTATTAAAGGGGACAAATATTTTTACGGAGAATTATTCTGTCTTTACTGAACGTTTTTAGTAAAACTTAATAGTAAAGACAATCCAAACTTGTTTCACTCTTTCCGTAACTAGTTTGCTATCTAAACATAATTTTTTTTCAAATTTTATAAACACGATAGCATGGTACGACGAATTATGTGGCCTGACTTTCGGTTAAGGGGAGATATACACCAAGAAGCCGAAAAAAAGGTCATTTTTGTGAATTTTTTCAAGGAAAACTATTTAAAATTGCGGATTGGGGTTTTAATTATCTGAAAGTATATACATTCAAAAATATGTTTAATTTTCTTTATATAAAAATTTCAAAAATATACAAGGGTATTGTATGATCCTTGAAGCGTTGTAAAAAAATCTGCGTATACGGTACCCACTGTCGTTTCTTAAAAAATCATCTGAAAAAAAAACCAAAAAGATTATTAAATTAGATACTATAATCTAGTACTTGTCATAGCCGATTTTGAAAACATCGATTTATGACAAAATGGCGGACGTTTAAGCATAAATAGTGATTAATGGGCAAAAAATTAGTTTTTATTTTGCGTATAAAACAAAAACTAAGTAACGGAAAAAATCCTATGACAAGTACTAGATAATGGTGTATAGAATAACCACAAAAAACCGCAAGGTAATCGGTTCATTGGTTTTCGAGAAATTTTGGGTACCGATTTGAAAAACGTGGTTTTGAGAAAAACGCGTTTGAAAATTTGGGAATGAATAAATCATGAAACTTGTCAACTTACATGGAATCATCGATACCAGGCCCATAGTGTAGGTCTTCTACGGTCGACGGATCGTTCATAGCTTCTAAATCCTCGACCTCGACCATCTAGGTGTATATCTCTCCTTAATGCAGACCTTGCAGTGTTAAAAGTTGCAATTTTAAAACCCATTATCTCCCAATATAAATAGTCGACGGTTATGAAATTTCACTCAAATGATGATGCATGTTGGATAATGATATGAACAATGTCTGGTTACAATTTCAACAAAATTTATAGAAATTAAGAGCGCGCGTTAAACGCGGAATACCCCATGCATAGGGTTTATAACGCTCGCGTTGTACATACTTTGAGAGCATCGTTCACGGAAAGCTTTACGTTCATATCCTGGCCCCGATATCGAAATGAGAGGCGAAAGGAAATTGCAGGGAGAAAATTGAAAGGAGGGCCGGAGCCATCAGCCAACTTTTTTTCACGGAGGTGAACAAACGAATGTATATATACATACACACATATACATATACGTAATTTTCCCTTCCTCGTCGTTATTTCAATCTGCATGGGACGTTCGTTCTTGCTGTCATTATTTACATTATGTAAAAAAGAGATGTACAATTTGAAAAAGAAAGATTACTGACACGTTCTGAGAAACCAGTCCCTTATCCTCAGTGTAAGGGTTGGTTTCGTCTTAGCAAACGAGAATTCACCTACGATGGTAGCAGCACGATACTCAGTGAAATGACTCGCTTACGTCAACCAATTGCTGTAAATTGACGTACTTTTTCTTGGGGCGATGGTTTTTTGCTTTACTTCTAGCACAATATGTTTTAGATTTGAAGAAAAGGCTATTTCTGAAGCGGCATTCCCGTCGTTCGAATAGCCTTTCTCTCTGACTGTAAACTTTGAAAAAAATCATCTGTATAGTTTACATAAATATGCAAACAGTATGTATTCATCTTTTAAATGTATTGGTAGATTCAGATAATTGTTTTGTAGCCGGAAACATAAAGCAGGCTTGCGTGTATCGTGTTACGAATAACGTCGAAAACGAAATTTTGTATTTCTCGGGAAAAATCCAGCTATCGATTTATATATTCGTTTCGAATACGCCTTTTTATCGTGACAAGGATTTTATCTACGAATTAGACAAGTTATCAGACTTCGATAAAATACCATAGGAGTCGATCATGCTTTTTTCTATTAGCAGTAATATTCTCTTTCAGCCGAATACAATATTTGTTTAAGTTTGATAGATTATTTTTTTTGCAGTAAAGTATGTGTGTTCGACTAACCAGCAAGGAACATCACTTAAGGGGGGATTGTCTTTTTTTTTCGCAAAATTTACCGCTTTTTGGGAATTTTTTTGTGAAGAAAGTATACAACGGAAAACTTGTGAAACTTGGCATATAGTTTTATTGATCTGTTTACTACATACAAAAAATTTTTTAAACAATTTCATCAAAAAATCCGCCTCCCACCCCCCTCGACGCGCGATGGTCCTTTTTTGATGGTGTGCACGATTATAGCCTTCACGTTCATCCTGCAACAAAAACCCAAAAAGCATTTTACTTTAGACACATATAGCTATCGTTCGATGAAGGGAAAAAAAAATTGACGATTTGGTGACGTTTTGAACTTGAAGTATCGATTTTTCGAAAAAAATTGATCGATTTTTTGTTATAAATAAAAAACTATTAAACGTATTGCTTTTTTGCTTCATCAAACGATAAAAGGATGTCAGCTGAGCATTCTGTCCAAATTTGAAGGCAATCGGTGGAATAGTTTTTGAGAAATCGTGCACACCATCAAAAAAGGACCATCGCGCGTCGAGGGGGGTGGGAGGCGGATTTTTTGATGAAATTGTTTAAAATTTTTTTGTATGTAGTAAACAGATCAATAAAACTATATGCCAAGTTTCACAAGTTTTCCGTTGTATACTTTCTTCACAAAAAAATTCCCAAAAAGCGGTAAATTTTTCGAAAAAAAAAGACAATCCCCCTTTAAGTATCCGCCTTTGATTTAGTTGAAACTCATATATGTGATAGAGCGTGGAAAACTATTCAACACGTATTTTTTTATCAGCGGAAAAAAGCCTTAGGCCACGCTAGAGGCCGAAAAATAGGCTTTTTGGGATTTTTTTTTCAGAAAAACTACAAAATAAATCGAGATTACAAAAAGGGTGTTTGTCATACATATCAGTGACTGTAAACAATAACTTTTGAAGCGATTAATTTCAAAATGGCGGCTGTGCAGCGTTTATCTCAAAATTGCATTTTCTAAGTTGGCCAGAAATATAACTCAGACAATTTTCAACCGATTCACTTGAAATGTTGAATATATCTTGAAAAATACATTGTCTATGGAAGTACGTAGGATTTTTTTTTACATTGCATAGTTTATTTGTTATTAATGATTTTTTAGGCAAATTTTTGGAAAGTGAAAAATTCGCCTAAAAAATCGTCAGATAATTGTTGATAACAAATTAATTATGCAATATAAAAAAAAATCCTACGTACTTCCACAGACAATGTATTTTTCAAAATATATTCAACATTTCAAGTGAATCGGTTGAAAATTGTCTGAGTTATGTTTCCGGCCACCTTGAAAAATGCAGTTTTGAGATAAACGCTGCATAAACACCCTCTTTTGTAATCTCGATTTATATGGTAGTTTTTCTGAAAAAAAATCTCCAAAAAGTCTATTTTTTCGGCCTCTAGAGTGGCTTAACCCCTCAAAGGGGGAAACCACCCCTTGAAAAAAGGTGTATCACCCCTTAATTTTTTTTTCAATACTTCTATAGTGCATTTTTCATCGCTTCATATCAGAAGAATTTTGGTTTTGTGGTTCATTCAGATCGGTAGATTGTTTGTGGGGGAAACGGCAAAATTAACTCTCGTCACGCCTTTCTTTAAGGGGTAGTTTTCTCCCGTTTTTCCGCCGATAAATAAAAGACGTATCTAATAGTTATCAATGCTTTATCACAAATATTTGCGTTTCAACAAAATCGGAGTCGGACACTTACGTGATGTTCCTTGTAAGATCTATCTTCAACAAATCCTGATTGGATTCAATTATAAAAGCGTCAATTATAAGATTTTTCTTCGAGTCAGTTGTAATCAATTGAAACATTTAGTTGTTTTAATTATATTATTTCATTTAATATCACGCAAAAGTCTGGTAGGTCGAGATTAAAATCACATTTTATTTAATACAACTGTATAATTTCTCTCGGTGCAGAGATTGGTATGGTATTGGTATTGGTATTTTTTTTCATCGACAGTGGAATTATAAATATTTTGAATTCCGACGCAACATCGTACATATTTCATAAAGCCTTCACTTCCAACCTTTTACATATATGAGGTTTCGTTTTATTTTTGCAATGAAGATCAATTCCACTGTTGCATAACTCAACAAATTGATTTTTCAGCGATGGAATAAATAGCGTGTATTCGAGTTCAATTTTTCATGTTCACAATTCCCGACATTTTTCGTGTTCCCATTCAAAAGGAAAAATCATTCGATTTTACGCGAACGTTTTACATCCGAGAGCAATATTGCTGGCACAAACTTTGCAAACATCAATTGGAAATTCCATACCTTGTTATCCCCGACAATATAACAATGGGAACCCCTATTTTTCAATTGGTTAGCGAGAAAATATTTATTACCATCGTGATTTTTTTTTTGAACGAATGAATATTTTCTACAAGCAGCCAAATATAAATGTTTTTGAATGATCGAAGAAATAATATGGGTTTTATTTACAAGCAACCAGAAAATTTTCAATAGCGAATTACAGATAAAGGTACACGATTTTTTTTCTGGGCAAGACATGCAATAACGATTACATATTGAGATGTGCATCTGAGACAACGCCGAAAAAACCTTATCGGTACTCGTGCAGAAATGTGACCGGGCATTCCCTACTTTGTGTCCGGCCCTGACCAGACTTGCCTTGTCTGATTTACCTGACCGAGCCTTCCCATGGAACAAACCACGAACATCGCAAAATCGTTTTTGTACGGCTTACCCTCCATGTTTGGAAATTACAATCTTCTGGCCGGCATACATTGCGAGCAAGTTCATCTTCACGTAATGTTTTCCCGGCCAGAACATTGACGTGTTCTGAACAGTGGAGCCTGTCTTTAAGAACTAAAGAAAAGCCACTTTGCAATATCAAGAATTTTGATAATGGATTGGGATGAAATTAATACATCTGTTGTAATTCTATTCATCACTAAAAGCATTGATTTCATCAATGATAATCGACGAGGATAGCAATGCTTATCATAAATACCGGGACTACGATAACTAATTATTTGAGCATAAAGAGTAGCCAAACTATTTTATGTGGCAAAAAAGTAAAGCAGGCCATACGTGGTTTTTGAACGCCTTGTCGCGATGTTGGGAAATATCAATGTTCCGGCCGGGAAGACATTACCTGAATGTATTTCGCCAACAATCCGCCAGGTGGCTACAAGCGAAGAGCTTCGCGTAAGTAAGATACCATCGTACGAGGATAAAAGTTCGTCCTGTGAGTTGTACCACGTACAGAAGTGCTATGCTTACAGCGTGCACTTACACTTATGATTTTACGATACTTGCGAAATAACCCTTTGCACTCTAGGCCTTTTTCGCTCGGATAGTGATCTGTGTAAGTTTTTCTGTCTCTTTGCCTATCAGGAAATGCGAGCAAGCGTATGTATACACTCATATACTACCTTAGCAAGTAGATAACCAACAAACAATATGTTGTCGAAATACTAAATTGAATACATTCCCGATTTTACCTCCTCAAGGATTCCGAAAACCGTGAAATGTCAGTTTCAATTTCGTCGTTTGTTCCTGGTTATTTCCAGATTTATTCCCTACAACTTTCCTGGTCATTTACGGCTTGTTCTCCGGCCCGTTCCTGATCAGTTCCCCAACAAGAGCACGGCGGATCGGGACCTAGCCTTAGACCCGTCACATTGCGAACCTATTCCAGGGTAGAAGGCCCGTCCAGAGCTTGATATTATCTAGGGAAGACAGATCAGGGGCAGTACTTTTTCCCGATTCAAATTTCTACACCAGCAGTTACAATATTTTTTTTTGCACAAAATATGTGATACTGTCAATTTATTGCGATTCATAAGACCCCCCCAATGGATACTTGATTGGTTACTTTGCCTCATACTTCACTTACTCAACCGTGCTGATTAACGTCATTGACGAATTTATTTGAACCAACACTTTTCACCCATGAACTTGAGATTGACATGCCCGAAAATCCGTACTGGCTCGACTAAAATTTCGCTCAAAAATTTGACGAATGTCGAGCCCGTAACGAGGGCGGCCGTCCGGTCTCGGAGAAAGAGTTTAAAAATAAACCCGACAGAAATATATGGGCTACATACATATGACGTATATATTAGGGAGTATGATAGTCGAAAAGGAGAAACGGAAGTGGGGTGAATTCCAGTAGCGATTTTGAAGCCGGACCTACTTAGATCCTTTGACAATTTCGTTCGCTTCTCGGAACTTTCGGCAAAGTAAAAATACCCACGCAACTTCCCCCCATCTCGTTCCCGACCTGAAGCATGCCTCGATGTGTATTTTCGCTCATCGCACGATACAGAGGATGTCCCCAAATTGTAGTCACGTGATGAAATCGTGCAAGAAAGAGAAGAAAAAAGAACATTGACGAAGAGGATAAAATGATTGCGCGAAAAAAAAATTGAGTAACGTCACTCACGTTCGTCGTGACTGGAATTTCTCATCGTAAAATTCATCAAAGAAGCGGCATAATAAATGCTAATAAAATTTCACGTGATTCGTCACTGTCGTGCAAATTCATTAACGCAGTAGTAGGTACATATAACAGGCGAATTTTAATGAATCTTAGGGGAGAGTTGGAAGTAACAAAAAATAAAAATAAATTCAGATGGCGGGGGGATGGGTCGTGAAAGAGAGGAAAGAGCGGGACAGAGGAGAATATTTTAGAGTTCGCGATTACTACCTACCTTACTCGACAGTCCCATCCCTTTTGCCTATTCTCTCAGCTTGTACTTTTTTCTTCGCAAAAGCTGATTGGTACGAGCTTCCCCCCTTCTCTCTCTCTCTCTCTCTCTCTCTCTCTTTCTCTCTCTCTTTCTCCCTCTCTCTCTCTCTCACTCTCCCTTTTATATACCAAGGCAATACCATCGACGTGGCGTGGTCCTTCGTTTTCTCGGGCCCTTAATTGGCACGCGCAATTAAGCAGCTTTCCTCCTTTTTACTGATCTCCGTTGGATACAAAGGGACAGAGAACAGAGATGGGCTTCACCGAAGGAGAAAGAGTTAGCGTAGACGGAGGTGGAAAGCACCTCGAATGAAGAAAGCGACGAACCGAAAGCTCCACCATGGCCCAGAAACGACGTCGGTGACGGGAACTCCGAGTTTGAGTTCCCTTCCCCTTTTTCCATGCTCCTCGAAGAACCAACTTTCTCGTTTAGCCATTGAGCTTAAAGAGCGAAATTAGCGCCAGTCATTCGAAGCCATATATCACCGTGATTCTCGCGCCCACCTTCTTACGTTCCGGCGTTAGTTGCAATTGGAATGACACCGCTAAGCGAGGGGGGAAAGTAAAGCACGCGAAAACATTGTACAGACGATCGATGCGTTTGTGAAATTATTCGTTTGTCGGAGGTTGAACGAGTGGAGCAAAAAGTCAAGCGGGCGAATAACATTGGTAAAATTGGTGCCGATATTGACTCTTTTAGAGAAGAAATCCTGAAACAGTTAACAAAGACGTATATTGAGAATATACATGTACATTTGAACAATTATTGGCACAATTTTTACCCATGAGGTTATTTAAGGCCTTAGGGCATAGTGACGGGTATCAAATCATGTGCGAATTTGACAATTTTTTTTCGTATGAAAAAGTGATTCACTCATATAATTAATTACATATAATTCTAGTGTGAATATCAAGCTGTTAGAAAATATATATATATTTTTTTTTCGATGTACAAAATGGCCGACCACTCGAAACTTCTCGAAACAGCGTTTTCCCAATTGGTGTGACAAATAACTTCAACTATTTTCACTTGATTTACTTCAAATTTGATAGTTATGTTCCTAATTGCATTTCGCAGAGAAGTAAGTAAGGAATTTCTGATTAATCGAAAACTTTTCATTTTATGAATAGTTTATGAGCAGTTATAACGAAATTTTTCACTGAAAATTCATTTCTTAAGTTCAAATACCTACAACTTTTGAATAAAACAATATTTTTTAAATTCCGTACGTACTTTTCCAGGTATTCTAATGTAGATTGACGAGAATTTTTGTCAGTTGTTCTGGGTAAATAATTGTGTATGCTAAATGTCACGCCGCGGAGAGCCTAAAAAAAGATAACAAAACAAAATATTAATAGTCGGCTATTTTGTACATATAAAAAAAATTCTATATATATATAGAAAATATATATATATATGGAGAATATATATATATATATATTTTTTTTTCTAACGGCTTGATATTCATACTAAATGGATGTGTAATTCATTTTATGAGTGAATCACTTTTTCATACGAAAAAAAATAGTTAAATTCGCACATGATTTTATACCCGTTACTATGGCCTAAGGCCTTAAGGCCTATATACCTTTGGATGGTCGGAGAACAAAGCTTTTTGGGATTTTTTTCTTTCTTGAGGATATACGAAAAAAGCAATCAAAATGAAGTTCAGAGGGTTTCGCTTACACACGTATTTTTCATTTTCCGAAATATTCGAAAATCACAGTCGGAAAATCACCAGTAGAAAGAGAACGCCTTTTTTAGGCTCTCCACGGGCGGACTCGCCGGAGACGCAGAGGAGCGCCTAGATTTTTTTTCTTCGTTATCTACATGAGTTTTGCTAGCGAAGTACACACGATTATTACAAAATATTGATTTATGCAAATTTGGCACCATTTTTAAGAAAAAATCACATTTTCGACTAAAAAAATGGCCGTAGTTTGTTTATAAAAACCGTAATTATTGATCAATCGTGAAAATCGAATGTACTTAGCTGGGGAATTTATTTAAGAAACTACACTTGAAATTTGAAGTCAATCGGTGATAAATAGTAAGAGATTCTTACGACGAAGATTCGACGAGAAGATTCTTACGATGTTCATTCATGCCACCCGTATCATTCTTGGGAGGTTTATACATCATTTAAGCCAATAAAAAAAAACAATACATCTATCCCAAAGGTATATAAGGCCTTGAATAAATAAGATCAATACATTTCCGACATTGTCAATATCGAACGCACTGATGATATTGAAGGATCATCGGAATACAACTAAAGTTCAGTAGCACGATTTTTTTTCCAGTCTCCGAAAATCACTCAAAAGTTTTTTGGGATCAGAAATCTACAACCCAAATTTGCAGGCTAAGAGTCTGAATGGTGAAGAAAATGAAAAAAAAACGAATTTACAAGAATTTTCGTTGCATTCCAACGATGCAAACTTCAATATCGTATGAGCTCAACGTTGAGTACGTTTCGTACTTATCAATTTATATCAAAGAGATCTCCATCTCTTCCGTATGGATGATTCTTTCTCCCCGGTTTTCATATATCGTAGATACAGGAACGTACTCGCCTTGCAGTCTTATATTCTCGTTTACTTAAACACACTCTCCTGGAAAGGACCCTATTTATCTCCACCTCCGAGCTTCACGGGTTCAATCGTGGCAAATAGCTGAATGTTCGACCAACAAGGGTCGTAAAGTCGTTCCCCAGTGGCGTCTGAAATTTCGAATCTTCACCCTCTCTCTCCCTCTCTCATATATATATATATATATATATATATATATATATATATATATATATATATTCGTCCTGGTCGAGCCGCGCCTCTGGGGTCATCGGATACATGAGAGTTCGAGAGGGCGTCAAGAAAGATCCATTCGTTTTTGTACGCCAAAAAGGGACTCTTTCCCTCCTATACAGCTCCGCTGTCAGATCACTCCCGCCCCGATCTCCTTCATGTCCAATTTCCGACGCGGTTCTCTCATGCCGTTGTTATGCCTCCCAGTCTCGATCTCATTCTCTACTTTCGATCTTGCTCTTTCTCAGTGTTAGCCTCAATTCTCGACAAGTTTTCGATCTTTCCAACTTCTTTCGTTTACACTGGCAATCCTAAACTCCCGCGATACCGATTAACCCGCGTTTCTCCGTTTCGCAGCTGATTGCTACCATATTATCAACCCCTCTATGAACATTCCTCTTCGAAGCTCCCACGTTTCTTCCATTTTTTGCACTTCTCCAGCAGACGACCAGACGCGCCAGAGTTTCGTCAATTATTCGAAGGTATAGGAGATTACTCATATTTTTTTCACGTAGTTGTTTATCGGTATTTCGACAACGAGGATTTTTTAATTTTCTTGTTAATTAGGGATGAATTGTTCTTGTTCGTGTGAGGTGTTCGGGCCTTTGTCGGAATAGAGGTTTCCACGGTCTTCACAATGACTGCCCCGTGGGCTGATGGATCTAAAAATTCAAGAAGATTCTCGTAAAGTGTTGTCATAATTATAGTCTGCTGAGCCAATTTTTTAATTAAAAAAAGCGATTTGTTAGTCAAGACATTTTATTCTCGTTAAATGATGCGCTTCAAACATTCATCAAAAAGGCTTTAAATTTAAAAAATAACCAAATAGTTGAACATACTATGCAGGATCAATTTCTAGAAATTAAAAGAGCTACGTTAAAAAATATCAATAACGATGTAAGTTACAATGTATGTCGTCGCGAAAAATGTAATATCGAAAAATACCGCGTCCAGATCTACCTGCACCCACGCCAGTATCTTTGCACGCGCAGCCACGTTAACCCTCAATTCAAATTTGGAAATATTTTTATTTTAAGAATTAAGTATAAAGAATAAAAATTCACAATACGAAACTGGTTTTTTTCGCGTGTTGGGTGTGTGTAACCCTCGAATATAATCTAGCACTAGAAGTCGATAAAAATAAGCATATGAATAAAAATACTCATATGTTTGGATTAAGGGAGGTTTCTACTTTGTTGGGCCAAAAGATGTTCGATTTTTCACCAATTTTTATGCGACAAATATTAAATAAAGAATGTTGAAATTTGGTATGTTTACTAAGCGGTCTTTATTGAACATGGTAATGTTTTTTTAAAGTTCGATAAAACATGGTACTGGGAGTGGGAGGAGCCAGGTATGTCGGTGGGCCGGCGATGATGTTCTTCGCTTGCGGAAGTCCCGAAGTAAAACAATCAAACATATTTTTACTTTGTACAATGTTGTGTATAATTCGAGCTAGAACCAAAAAGCAAAATCGAAAAATAAAACAATCGTGGGCGATGCAAGGGGAAGTTTAGTTTTCTGCCAAACATTTTTGCAGTTTTTTGCTCTAAAATAAAAACGTTTGAATATTTTCGGATAATTCTAGTTCGACTAATGAAGACATTCGTTGTACTCGTGCCTGCCAAAGTTCATAACGATTGCTCATCTAGGGCGTGTAGGGCCACGTCCGCAAACTCGGTAGAGGTGCTTTCGAGAAAAACGCGTTTAAAGTTGAACTGAAGTTTATGTGCGAATAAAATGAAAAGTTTCATACCCACACCTAATCTGCTATGCCAAGACCATAGAGAAAAAAAAATGTTCTTCTTTGGCCCAACAAAGTAGAAACCTCCCTTGAGATAATGAAAAAAAAATACATATGAGTAGAAATACTCATATGTTTAGAGTAAGATAATAAAAAGATATCATTTAAAAAATCCACCAAAGTAATCTCAGCGATCCTATTAATTCGACTCGATATCGCAACAAAATAATCAATCCAGCATGCTACATTGCTTCTAACATTAACAGTTATTCCCAATGCATTATTCTTCGGACTATTGCAACGCAGGGTCTTTTATTTCATTTTTCGAACTCAACGAGCGAAATAACCACGGTTATTTTGAAATTTACCAGTTCGTTTTTTACGTCTCCAAAGTATTTTCGACCGTAGCGTATGGCCGCTAGAAACTTCCCGTGGCTCGATATATGCAGAAAATATTTTGCTGCGATACGTTTACGATTTTCTCTCGCGAGTGCCCTGTACCGAGAGATACGATGTACTGTTGGACGCTTCGGTTGGATTATGTCTGGCTGGCGCGATATGGTATACATTTCCAGGTTTTCTCGAACCTCCCGTTGTACTACTTTACGTGCAGTATAGTTTTATTCATAAACTCCTCTCGCGCTATGGCCAATATAACATTCTCGTGCGCATCGCAGCCGCAAGATCCGTCCCATAAATCTGTATGGGCCAGGGACAATGTACGTACACCGTCTCTGCGGAGCTCGATCCGCGAGGGTTTTTCATACGCCACACGAGTAATGCACCGAGTAGATACTGTGATCACACCTCCCTATATTTTCTTTTTCATTTATTTATTTCCTTGCTTTATTCCTAAAGTTTTTTTTACGCCAAGCTTTTTCATCGTTGAAGGTGCACATATAATGTCACCCTGCAGAGTACGGAACGTACGTGATAAATCGTGTTGACCTGGTACGCCTGTGAAAAAATTACTCCATACGAATGAGCTTTTTTCGCGCGCCAAATTGACGAAAAATAATTTTTGATAAATTAAAACATTTTAACGTTGACGCTTATCAATCTGAAAGCAAACAGAAACGTAAATAACGTGAACCGGAATGAATA
The DNA here is from genome assembly GCA_963210295.1 of Ophion ellenae. Taxonomy (NCBI): domain Eukaryota; kingdom Metazoa; phylum Arthropoda; class Insecta; order Hymenoptera; family Ichneumonidae; genus Ophion; species Ophion ellenae. The sequence continues at coordinate 50,320,137 of OY723385.1, forward strand.
GAAAATTCCCAAAAGCGATAAAGAAAAGCCGCTGAAAAGACTTCATAAGATTCTTCGTCCCTTTGGCCGCATAACAGATGTTGGGAGATTTAATTTAATTTTCCTTTATAACTATATTGCGTCAGATGTAGAGACATCGGACTACTATCCCTTTTCTCGAAAATCCTTGGGAATACTTTTTCAAAATAATGTGACTAAACGGGTAATCGCTGGAGCCAAAGGTGTTGAGTGACAAAGACTTAGCGTGCCAGTTTTTTTCGCAACAGCTGCCATTTATTGAAATTTTTTAAATTATCGAGGGACAAGGAAGAAAAAGCTTCTCGACTTTTGTTTTTATCAACAATTTTGTGAACCGAAAGTTCAACTGAAGTATTTGATTGTTTAATTGAATTATAGTACTTCTTTGATTTTAGCAGGTTTTCGTATTATTTCGAGCTGGCGTGGCCGGGGAAGATCTAAAAACTGCAATATTTCTTGTCCCATACGTCAAAAATGATGAAACGATTATTTTTCCTTAAGGGGGTATACCTCTCTGGAAACTTCAAAAAATCGTTTTTTTTTTCGCATATTGTTATAGCGTGAACTTTTAAGAATATTTTGAGAACAACCGGCCGCTAAAATTCTGAAAATTAACAAAGTTACACCTGTTTTCGTGGAACAGTGTACGTCGAGTTTACCGCAATCCGTCGAGTTCGAACGCGATTATCTCGAAACTACATATCTTGACACGGCGGGATTGATATCATGAGTAACTTTCACACTATTGACTTGAATTTGCACAGTTAACATTCAAACAGTAGTCACTTTCGGTTCACGATCGCATTTTTCAATTGGATGAACCATTTGTTAATAACAATGACTTCAGCATGCTGTTTTTCAAGAGAAAAATGAGGTTTTCTTTGAAGAAGCTGTCATTTTACGTATTTTTCGAAATTTCGAAAAGTTGATCGTGAACCCATAGCCAGTTGGATATATTTGGAGACATTTTTGTTGTTGTTTTCGTTTCAAATTACATTTAAGCCTGGTAGAGATCACTTTGAAGGATTTTCTTCTGAAAAATTACATTGTAACCCCACAACCACGTATACAACATGCTGGGAAAAATTTAATTTATTCCAACCAATGTGTTACGAGAAAAAAATCATCATTCTGACCCTTCAAATTGGGCATCCAGAGAGTTTACTCTTTAACTGTAAACGAGCTTGTGTCTCGTGACTTTGTATCAACGATTCTCTAGACCGAAACATCCTTATCCGAATACTTGCTGCAACTTGATTGAAAAAAAAAACAATTTTTGCTGTTGTGGCACTTAAATGGCATTTTTTTCTCTTTTCGCCAATTGAGTTTAACGTGTCTACAAATACCGCTAACTTGTTTCTACCATCAACCTTCGTGTACTTGCGACAAGTTGTTCTTTGAAAAAATGATTGTGCAAATTCCAGATTGCGAATAACGTTTTCCACTCAGTGAGTTTACGAGTGAGTGGAATACGAACGTTTACGAGTGTTTATACTTTTGTTGCGAGATTTGAGAGGATAATATCGATTTTTTCTTCGTTGAATTTGACAGTGAAACCGGCGAGCGTTCGAATCTACTTGCACGACGATCAGATAATGGCAGGCCGTCCGTTAGCGGCAAGATGCGAGACATCGGGTAGTTCACCAGCAGCGACGATAACCTGGAGTCTCGGGGGCATGAAATTCAAGGATCCCCACGTAGCCACAACCCAAAAAAGCAATTCCACGATCAGCAAGCTCGCTCTTGTGCTTGATCGGGAGGACGATGGCAAGGAGCTCACCTGCACAGCTGTGAACCACAATTTTCCCGGTGGCGATCTCAAAGAGACGAGAATACTTCGCGTTGCATGTGAGTACCGACACATACACACCTATGTAGCATAGATATGGGGATACATACTTTTGCCACTCTGGATCGTTCTCTCTATTTACGGAAATATGGCCTTAATAAATGAATCATATATTAAATAAATAAATAATAAATAAATAAAATAATAATAAATGTAGAACTAGAAGATAAAGCGGAGACTGACGATTGATGAAAACAGTTTAGTTGAGGAGAGTTAGCCATCCGTATGACATTATTTAAAAATATGACAAATCTCGTGCAAAAATTGTGGGGTTTGAATTGGATTCCCATAGGGGAGTTGTGCTTAAGGCAGTAGTTTGGTCTGGAGCGAGATTTTTTACGTCATTTTTGGGTTGGAATAACTTTTAAACCGTTGAAGTTGCCTTGCATCAAATTTTACATATGTATTTATTGTTGCTTTTAGAATGTATCTACATTAAAAAAAAATTATTTTAAATATTTTCATGTAGTTTTTTTTATTTTTTTACAACATGGTGCGCCGAAAACCGCCTCAATCGGCGCCCAATCTGGGTGATGTTGTATGCATCTGAAAAAAAAAACATATATATATATATATATATTGTCAATCTGTATAAGTATTCTGAGCACTGGTAGCAGAATTAGTACTTAAAAAAAAATTGTTACAAAATGGCGGCCTGTTAAACTTTGATTAACGATATTTCATACATTTTCGGGTATTCGACGAGTTATAAAATGTGAGCAAAATTATTGTTCGACTCAATTCTGCTACCAGTCCTTAGAAAAAGGCTGCTGAAGGTATGTGCAAAATTTGAGCTCGATCGGTCAATTAGTTATCGAGATATCGTGGGCGCTGATTTGAAAAACATAGTTCTGAGATAAACGCGTTCAAAGTTTTGATACCGTTAGATGAGGTTTGCACGCGGCTTGCTTATAATTTCTATTACTGTGCTAATTTTTTAAATATCAATAAACAGTTTCCACGAGCGTATTAAGAAAGGTCTAAGGAATAATAAGATGAAAAAAAATCGATTTTGTCAAATTTCCAGACCAGACTACTGCCTTAAGATGATCTACTTTTCCTTTTACGATAAATATTTAAATAAATGACGTCGTATGAATTCGAAGCCAAGCGTATAACCATAGAGGTTTATTGTTGTAATGAAATAAAATCAGTTTTATTCTATCAATGGAACTGCAATAGAATCAATAGAATCAATAGAATCAATAGAATCAATAGAATCAATAGAAACTGCAAAAAAATATACAATCAGTTACAGAACATTAGTTACTCGAGTGAAAAATAAAAAAAATAAACAACGACATGTAGCTTGACGTGTGCAAGACAACATATTTCAGTCTAAGATGACATTGTTATTGGGAGTACAAATAAGCATCCGCCGTTTGACAAAAGATGGCCCCATGTCACATCCGGAAGGGATGAGAGCATAATATTTTCGTTTCCCTCTTTGTTGCCTACGCCTAGCGCAATAGCACGGGATGAGGGTAAAAAGGGGTAGTGCGTGGGAAAGAATAGAATTAAGGAATTGACGCGATATTTCGGTATTGAGGAATAATTCGACAGAATTGGTGTACGATTGACAATATGTTATTTATTATAAGATTACTAGACGGGTTAACGGGATCAGGCCTACGATAAATGATACAGAAAAGAAAAAGGTATGGTGAGCTTACATTGGTTGTGTTTGACGATCGGTCGCTCGCTCGCTCGCTTGCGTGGATGTTTGTTGTCGCTCGCGTTACAAGGGCATTCGCTCTTGGCCTGGTGCGCTCGCTGGTACAATTGCTGGTACGACGCTCGCAGGATTTTACGCTGGTCGTGTGTATACTCGACGTGTTTACCACAGCGGCACTACGCGTAGATAGAAATATGAACGTCGCGCAAGGTCGATGAATTGAGATTGATATTCACGGACCGATGATAGAAATTAAACACGTGTAAAATAAAACTTTTGTGACTCGAAAAATGAAGATGGTTCGTATGAAGGATAATCGGAGATATTCGTTAGGCTTCTGGGTTAAGACTTGATGGAAGAAGTTGATTCGATGTTGGTTGACGGAAGACTGAGATTGAATTTGATGCAGATTGTCGAGAGACTGAGATTTAGACTTGATAGAAGAACTTGAGTCGATGGTAGTTGACGGGCGACTGCTTCGACCTTTTGCACACTGCCCCTTCTTGGTTCGCATGCGAATTTTTAGAGTGAGTGGGAGACAATCTTTGGTTTCTCTTCTTAGAAATAATGGCGCTGGTGGAAGGGGCAATTTCGCTTTGATAACGGAACGTGCATGAGGTGTGTAGTCGAAATTCGCGCTAAGTCGTTCGCGATAGCGCGGCGACCGTTTGATTCGGACGGCCGGTTGTTTTCATACTCCGCTCTGGTTACCGGGTCGAATCATGCAGACTTCTTTTTGTCCCCATGCGGATGGCTAGCGTAAAGTTTTTGGAGTGAGTGCCTGTTTGATTTTTTTGAGCTGCGGCTTTTCGTGGAATATTTGCCTGAGATCATGTTCTCGTTGAAAGCCAATGTGATAGGAAAAGTCAATGACGGTGGCGGTGCTGCTATCGTGTATATATCGCTATGATTTGAATATGCTCGCGGAAGGTACGAAAGTTCCGTTTAACGCTGTTACGCATCTTATTCTTAGATTTATTCATTTAATACGCTTCTGACGGCAAATGAGGATATTGGGAATAACCGAGATGAAAAAAACCTAGATGAGAGAAGGGACATTCGCTAGGATGTAACACCCACCAGGAGGTTATGGTTGAAATTGTCAGATGTGAAACGTCATATCGTCAAGTTGGACATCTGGCAAGACCATAACTTTGGAACATTAGCGATAGCATCACATAATTCTTTTCGTGCGAAAATGTCGAGTTTTGTGACGCATAAGCGTCATTGGCGGGAACTTTTGATTTACTTCTTCAATTTGAAGAAATCTGAAGCTAAGGCGCACCGATTGCTTGTAGAAGCATATGGTGAGGCTGCTTCAAGTGAGAGAAGTTGTCGTGAGTGGTTTTAAAAGTTTAAGAACGGTGAGTTTGACGTCGAACACAAAGGACATAGCGGAAGGCCGAAAGTGTACGAAGACGCGGAATTGGAAACATTATTGGAGGGAGATTCGTGCCAAACACAAGAAGAACTTGCACTTACATTAGGAGTTACTCAACAAGCAATTTCACATCGTTTAGAATCGTTGGGAATAATTCAAAAGCAAGGAAATTGGCTTCCATATAAACTGGAGCCGAGAAACGTTGAACGCCGATTTGTACATGTGAAATGCTGCTTACCAGTCATAAGCGAAAGAGTCACAACACTCAATTGGGAAGTTTTACCCCACCCGCCGTATTCACCAGACATTGCTCCCTCTGATAATCATTTATTTCGATCGATGACGCACGGCCTGTCTGAGCAGCACTTCACATCATATAAAGATACGAAAAATTGGGTCGTTTGTGGATAGCCTCAAAAGATGGAGCGTTCTTCCGACGCGGTATACATATGCTGTCAGAAAGATGGAAAAAAGTAGTGGCTAGCGATGGACAATATTTTGAATAAAACATAAAGTACCGTTCTTTCACAATAAATGCCCATTTTTTTATTTAAAAAAACGGCGGAGACTTATTTGTACTCTCAATACCTCCCACCCGTTGACCGACCTATGCTCAGATAAATTAATTTCTGGGGCTGAAGGATAGTTTATAGCAACAAATATTTACTGGAACATTATTACAATAACGACAAAGTGTTGCCTGCGGCACGTTGAAAATGTTGGATGCTGAAATCCAACCCATTCCATTCTTCTCTACAGCTTCAACGGCCTTGGTCATGTGTTCTCGTGACCAGCTTTTACGCGTCGAGGTTCCTTGATAATAGCCCGACATCGCATAACGATAAGCCAAAAAATCTGATCTTACATCCGCTTTGATACGCAGTAGGTCAAGATGACACAGTGTGTCATCTCACGCCGAGTCGGGTATATCAGCTTACCGAAACGTGAAGGCGGACTTTGTTTATTTGTTGTGTCAAAAACTTTGGAGTTACAATATCCGTTGTGCAGTATTTGAAAACTACGATGACCCTAGATTATGAATAAATTAGTTCAACTAATTTTGTTTAGTTGGCGTATGCAGTCCCCATTGGAATCCCATGTACAAATCCAATTCGAATTTTACAGGATTCCAACATTATCGAATAGAGTCCGATACAATTATTAATGGATCCCATCACATTGAGCACGTTGAATTTCTAAACAAAATATAAAGGGGAAGCCGGGCAGCGCGGGCTGCCTAAGGGAAAACTTAAATAAAACTATTATAAAAACAGCTAACAAAATTAATCAACCGCCATTTATTACTCTCATTAATCATCTCTAAACTTAACTCAAAACTATCGTTTTAGTTTAGCAGTCTTTGGTACAACAGGAACTTTTCAAAAATGAGAAATTGCTCGTTATGCCCCGGGTATGGGGCATAAAATTCATATGTGGGGCGTAATTGGCATAGTACAAATATAAATCTAAGATCTCGCACAAAATGAGCGAATATGGAGGGACTCGCCGGGTCCCGGTGGGGGAACAGTGAACCCATCCGTGGCAAGCACGGCAAGTTGGCCAACCTTCGCTAGACTCAGAGTACCATTCTCCATAATATAAACATTCTACGTCTTCTTCCTCTGATTAATTTTCTTCGTTCTTCTCATTTCTCTTTATTCTTTTCACTTTCTTTGTTCTTCTCATCGTCTTTCCTTTTTTCACCAGTCACTGACTTCTGCGTTTTGTTTTCTTCTAAATCTCTCGTAGATGATGACCTGGTGATTTTTCATGTTTTGCCACGTCTTCTAGCGACTCGTTTTGGACTCGTGCTTTGGGTTTGGGCATAATATCTGCTGGTGACATGACATAAAAAGATGTTCGTGGCGATGGAGTTGTACATGCCTGTGGCATTGTTGATAGACCTGGAGAGAGCGTCGCAGGAGGCTGTATGTAACTCAGAGGCTCGTTTACAGCTTAATTTTTCGTTTGTTACATCCCTTACGTCTGCTAACATCTTCTCTATATCCCATTTGCCACGATCTGTCTTTCATTAGTAGTGCCAAACCATAATTGTACCTACAGAAAAAAGAACAAATTACTACAAACCTGAGGCAATACGGGCACCCTGCCCATTTTACCCCGCCCATTATGCCCCGGAGGTCGTAAAAAGGAAAGCGGTCATCTTTAAAAAAAAAACAAGTCCAGCATCTTTTAATCTTGAAATAATACGCTTACAATTCTGCTATTCCCAGTTAGAATAAAATGTATTTCATCGCTCGCAATCCATTTAGTTTTATCGAAACGTACCGTATTTGTCCATACCGAACGAGTTTTTCTCGCGTATTACTTCTTTCTCCATCGTGCTTTCTGATACAGGGCAAAGCCCGTCATCGTCTTTGTGTATCACGAATCGCCTCGACAACTTGTTTGCGACAGAAGTGGTATTTTCCGGCTATACAATGCGTTGACTCAGTGTATAACAGACAAAGAGACAATCTCACCGCTCGAGAGTAAAACTTCCTGCGGTTCCGTCGTTCCACACGGTATGGCCGTGTGCTTTGTGCTATCAGACGTATCTCTGTCGACTCTATGATTAGAGTACATCCGGCATGCGATCCCACGAGAGTAAGGCCCATCCCTGAGGTTTGTTCGTTTTCTACTTGTTTCTCCCTATCCTTGTAGGTGAGGGAGACATCGAAGAAAGTGTGGCAGACGGGGGCACTAGTTCGCTGGCTATAGTTCGCGGATCTTAGTAATAATAAAAAGAGCCCAAAGATGATCAAATTTCTCGTGTCATAAAACATCATGAAGTTTTTAACCGCGTGACGTATTTATCGTCGCACATGGAAGAGGGTAGGTAATGATATAATTAGGATTAGGTTCCGCATACGCGGTAAGAGTTCTTCACGAGATTCAACGGGGGTGTCTCGAAGCTTCGTGGAGGAAGGACAAGGAGCGAAAGGACGGTGGCCCGTGTTGCTCTCGTGCTCTCAGGATGTTCAACGCGAAGGAAAGTTCGCGTTGTCGAGGAGATGAACGTATGCGGGGCGAACCTAGAAGCTCCCGCGACTCGGCAATGCTTGAGCTTTCTCGTTGCTCGACTCTAGTCGGCGACAACCGGGACGAAAGCTTCGGGTGCATAGTGCAATGTCGTGTCAGCCTGCCGCGTTCATAAATTGGTTAGAACTTCAACCTGGTCTCCGTCCTTCTTATCTCTCTCTCTCCCGTCCCCTCTCTCTCTCTCTCTCTCTCTCTCTCTCTCTTTCTCTCTCTCTCTCTCTCTTCGATTCCCATTCTCATCCGCGCTCGAGAAACAGAGGGTTGCGTTCAACGAATTTAGGTTGCCAAGTTGTGTCTCACCATGTTTCACCAACACTAGTCATTGGTGAAGCCAGAGAGGTTGAACGCGAGATCCCACTGAGTGAGTTGCGGTCAAATATATATTCGAATGAAACCTTTCTCAAACTCGAACATACATCTTGTTCCGACGGAAGTTTCGCCCTACTCAATAATTGAATCATCCCATAACCCATTGGTCACATCATGAACTGTTTGCGGTTAATTTACGTCGGGTCGTCCAGCAAAGTAAAGTACTCCGTACTCGTCATTATGATCGGTGTACCACAATCGCACATATGGATTGGTAGATTAATTTTCATTGCCCGAGTCCTTCCAGCAGCGATTCAAACATAGGATACTTTGCCACATATTGCGAGATTCCTAAACTCGTTGTGTTCTCACTATACGCGTTTCCGGAAAATCCTAGACGCGGCTTACGAGGTAACCGCTAGAAGTTCGAATGAAACGGACATAAGACAGAAAGAAGCCTTCGCTGGACATACTCTTTCGGGTAACAAAAAGGTCATTCACGAGACCTTCAGAAACCGGATACTATCAGAGTGGATGTTCTTACCGTAGTGTACTTCGAGATCCAATTTGGAGGATCAATTATATGGCTCTTTTTAGATGCTACCGCGGTGAATCTTGATACCATACATATTGGTATTCCTTGTCGGTTGCTTCCTCCGTTTCCTTTCGCTGCTTCATAAAATGTCTAACAATATCACGAGCATGTATTTCCTTCTCATTCCATGAGAATCCCAATCGCGCGGAAGGGGCGGAAAAATTTCAACGCTGAGGTGAATTTTACGAAAGATTCCCGGGTAACAGCATCCTGGTTTTTCCGGAGCCCTCCGGAAAGAGGGGAGAACGCGTTCCGAAGACCTAGTCAACTATGCCGCACACTGTCAGTACACCGCTGCATTGATACGGATAATGCACGGTGGACTTTTCTTTTTCGAGGGGATACATAGTTAGTCCGTAAAACTCACCAGAAAGAGAGAGAGAGAGGGGGGGAGGGAGGGAGAGACAGGAAGAGAGCGGAAAAGGTATACACGAGCGCAGTAACCGCTGTCCAACGACCAAGTATAGGTTCCCAAACTCGACGAAAGTTTCACAAAGTTGTCCTCAACCGTCTGGATTCTCCTGATCGTGCCTGGTCGAGCGACCTACCAGAATGGGGATCGCCTAGCTGATCAGACTCGAGATTGGCCGTTTGCATTTTGATAGAGAAGCGAGCCCGATTGCATGGAAACGAAGGAACGTGTCTCTATCATTTTCCATGGGATTTCTTTCTTGCCACGTCTCTTTTGTAAGATTCTCACCAATCTCACTAACGAGTGAATAGAACATTTTTCGCTTTTGTGATTTTCTCACGCGTCGATGATATTTCCCGAAAAGGCACGGATTGTTGGAAAAACTACAATAAATGAGTCCACAAGCGTATCGCATAAGAATACGCCGCTGATCCCGCAATGGAATGCTCGTGGCAGCGATGTTTCCCTTCCGTGGCAAATTCGGATGGAATCAAGGAACGATTACCGATTAGGGAGACGCGAAACATCCGAGTTCGGAGTACTTCCGGTGCAAGTATACAAAACCGCGTCTACATTTTTCTCACACAAATCGTGAATTTACAACACATCTATACCTCACAAAATCGATATATCTTACAAAATGCCACTAATATTTCCAATCGAAAATTAACTTGATACACACATGTTAATAATGTTTTATTTACTTTTCTTACATTCGCGTTTCCCTTACGAGCGTTACTAATTTTTCGTACACGTTTTTATCATTTCATCTTGCTTTATTTTTACTTTCTCGTCAGCTCTTTCGAAAAATGTCTCCCGTAATATATCGCATCTTCTATAAGTATGCGTCTTCCTCGTCGTTGTGTTACTGCTCGGGGAAACGAAAAAAAAGAAAACGGCCACTTTTGTGGCATCCAAAGGAGAGATAAGAGACCTGTTACTCGAAAGTAACGGGAGGACCTCCACCCACCCCCCCTTTCTGCGGATAAACGAATCAAAAGTTACACTTCATTCTGAAGGGAGAAAAAAAAATGATTATATTCGTGCAGCGCGCTACTGGAGCATCTTTCACCCGGGGCAAGACGTAAAAGAATCGGGAAGGGCGAATTCCGAGGCAAATATGAAAAACGAAAGAGCTTCGAGCTACGAAGGCTTAGTTCCATTTTAATACCCAGTGGGACACAAAGTTTGGGAATTCTCATGACCGGTGGGGCACAAAGAAGAAGGAGTGAGTAAGAGAGAGAGAGAGAGAGAGAGAGAGAGAAGAAATTTACAAAACTGCGTGTATAAGCAGATGAAGTTCGGTATGCGCAAAGAAGGGAAAGACGGAGAGGGAAAGATACACTCGAGTAAATAACGTTTCGTGTAGGTAGAGCTTTTTCGTACGGTGGCGGATTCTGGTAGGGGGATGCGAAATAAGAGAATAAAAAAAATGAGCAAGAAGGGAGAATGAGAAGAAGGGAATGGACGATGAATAAGAGAAAACCTCAGTGTAAAACGAGAGAGAATGACGGCCAGAAAGAAAAAAATCGCGGCGGGGGGGGGGACGAAGTTATACCTCCATCTACTCACCTGCCAGCAAATAGAGTACATACACTCTCCGACGGGAGTCAAGAAATTCTCATCGTAAAATGCGATCTAGCTAGCTTTCTCTATCTGGCCAACCCCTCCTCTTCCCCTCTTCCTTTTTCACGAGACTTTTGCCCCCTCTTGGGCCTTAATACTTTTCCAGTATGCCGGTGCCCGGGCTGACGTACATCCGTAGAGATTTGTGCGCGGAGAGAGCACCGCGAAATTCGTTATCTCGCGTAGGTCTGTTGGCTTAAGCTCGCTCTAGCCAAGTGCCTCTTTTCACTCCCGATCTCCTTCTTTCGCGGAGATTCCTGACGGAGAAAGTAAGGCGGAGAGAAGAACTCGGTAAACGCTATTCGTATCTATCATCTCCATCTTTCTCGGCACAGCTTTTTTTCTCGCCGGCACAGCCTTTTTTTCTCGCCGGTGCAGCATCCCCTTCGTTGTACCTCGGACGGTTTATTCTTGTCTCACGACTCGCGACTCGCGCGAAGATCGTCTTCGGGTGACATCGTTTTAATTAAGACCATAAGAGGGAGCATGCCCGAGTCCCTGTTGCCATCCTGGAGATTGCAGGAGGCGAATCTCGTTCCAAAGATACCAAGGAAGACAGATGGACAGAGGGAGAGAGAGAGAGAGAGAGAGAGGGGGAGCAGATGGAATTCTAGGCTTTTGGCATATACACCTTCAAAGAAACATCGCTCGAATTTTATTTACCTCACCTTAAACGCGGATTTACGGTTGAGTGTCCTCGTTTTCCTTCCTCGGTCTCGTAAACTACGACAAATGTACCTCGAAACGATTCTCATTGAAAATCGCAAATTCAATTACCGGGAACTCGGTACGAGCAATTAATGACTACTTGTTTGAACATCTCTGTCACTTTCTCTTTCTTTCTGGCGCATCTTTCCGGTTTTCTCATTTCCCATTGGCAACTTCCTTATGCATACAGCGGCAACCGCAAGAACACCATCCTAAGTATGGGTCAATATTTATACACGTATAAGGTGTCCCAAAATGACCTGACATTCAAATGTATTGATAAAACGTATTATTTATTCGAAAAGTTCGAATGTTTTTATTTCAATGTGAAGTACAAACATGGAGGTTATGTGTGGAACACAATATCCGATGATTGGCTGCCTCATCCCTGTTTGCAAACGTTCACTCCTCTGACGAAATTTTCAATAACATTTTGACGTAATTGCGGACTAATTTAATTAATTTTGCGCCCAATTGCTTCCTTGAGCTCCGGAATGGTCTGTGGATCATTGGCATACACTTTTTCTTTCAGAAAATCCCAAAGGCAGAAGTCCAATGGCGTAAAATCGCATGATCTTGGTGGCCAACTCACATCGCCGTGGCGCGAGTTAACACGACCATGAAACATCGTCTGCAATAACTGCATTGTTTCGTCCACAGTGTGGGAAGTTGCGCCATCTTGTTGAAAGCATATGCTTCCAAGTCCACGCCGTTTATGTCATTTATCGGATATTGTGTTCCACACGTAACCTCCATGTTTGTACCTTATATTGAAATAAACATATTCGTACTTTCTAAATAAATAATAAGGTTTATTGATAAATGAAAATGTCAGGTAATTTCGAGACACCCTTTATATCAGAAAAGGATTTCGTGCATCTAACCAAACCTCGAGCTGTCACTATGTGTACTGATTCAATCTGTGGATTCCCGCCTAAACCGTACCACGATCGTATTTCGTACATCGTGCACTATACAGCAGCACTGATGAATGTAACCGAAACTACTGGTTGGGGGAAACCATGTTGGATAGCGATAATTACGAAATTTTCTCGGACTGCTCAGTAAAATATTGTGGAAACAAATATTCATGAATTTTCTTGCCAACATTTTGTCGATAAAGGTACAGCTTTGTTCTATTCAGCGTTTGACACTTGAATTTATGTTGAGGGCCGGGATAAATTTTGATGCGCCTAATTCGTATCAGTAGGATCCAAGAACAAGTTATAGGTAAACCTAATCTTGACTACACTGAAAAAAAAAAATTCGTTCATACATCCAAAATTCAGTTGCTTTAACAAAATGTATCTTTAAACACGTTCAACTTGATTTTTGATTGGCATAACAAAACAGTTTAGTTAGTGGTCAAATAGTATAGTGGTGTGAACTGTGAGCTTATTTAGCATGACTGAGCAACTGTTAAAACAACAAAATTTCGAGACAACAAAATGCATTTTGCACATTCAACGATTCTTTTTTCTCAGTGTACGTCCATCAACGTCTTACAGAGCTATCAATAAGTTAATGTATGAAATATGATTAGAATGAACTAGTTCAGCAGCTTTAAGGTATTTCTTTCACGAAGCCGAATGTTTAACAATCAACTGATTTTCGTATGTAATCAAGTAAAAATACATCTTAGTATACTGGTAAAATTTCGAGCCAAGTTACCAAACTTTTAACGAAAAATTACGACACTAAAAATCGTCTCATTTATACAGCATTTTATGGAGATGACGCGCTGACCACATCTCTATGTAATAATTTATACCCTCAAAAACTTGAGATGCCTGCAATCAACTGCTCAACGCGTGTAAACAATTCTAAAGATTCCGTAACGACAACAAAAACAGGAAGTCACCCAATGTTTAGAAAAAATATCAACCATAAAACACAGAAAAGTCTGACAATTTACATTTTTAACATTTTCAGCCAAAAATCCAAACGACCGCCAATCACACATTGGTAGACATAATGCCTCACTTTTCACAACATCAGCGATCCTCAACTCCATTAATTATCGACTGAAATAATTTACGTTCTCACGTACACATACGTACGTTTTTTTCCCCCAATTCGCCAAAATGTACATTTTGGAAAATCAATTTCACCGAGTATACCAAGAAGTTGAGCTTTCCATTCATGGACCAAGAATACGAAAAATTGCGAGAAGAAAGCAGTACGTGGATAGGAGGTTGGATAATTTGACAGGAAGTTCCCGACACATGTTTATCGCTTTTTCGAGAGTTCGCGTTCTATTTCTGATTGCAAATAAAAAAAGAACGGAGTTGTTGAGATCTTGTCAGCATTTTGGTTTCGTCTTCGCGGTAGAGGGGGCTGGAGGCTGTGGGACAGGGAGAGGAGCGCGGATGTCTCGTATTCGAAGCATGCCTCACCGCGTCGGTATATAGGAAAAGCGAGACTGAGGTACGCGTGCGGAAGTCTCACGACCCTCTTCAACCCTTCAATTCTCTCTGCAGCAGATTTTCAACTTAGGCTCTACGCGAAAATTGGAATATTCCCTCGCGCGGCCCTGCGCTCGAAAATTACAGGCAAGGCGTGACGTAAGCAATTACGCAAGCAATTATCGTATGCCTTTATTCTCGCCGACTCTCTCTCTCTCTCCCTCTCTCTCTCTCTCTCTCTCTATCTCTCTCCCTCTCTCTCCAGTTCTATAGAGCTGGTTCTTTCGCTCCATGCTCTGCTAGTTATCTGTTTCGAATTATACTATGGGAGAGGGGGGGGGGGGGGGGGGTGTCGAATGTACTGGGATCGATGTATTCATGCCAAACCTGATAGATTTCTAAACCTTTGCTTCCAGGCCGTACGTTCGCAGCTCGTTAGTTATTACAAAGCGTACGTTGCAGTAATTAAAAATGGTTTTGGCTGCACAATCCCCCATTTGTTTACGTCTATAATATTCGCCGAATACCTCCAGCTCTCGTCGGGGATTACAGAACACAATGGGTTCTGCAATTTACCGCATATTGTATGCGGAGGTCGAAAATACAATTTATTATCCTAAAATCAATACATCGTATTTGGTGAAAGAAAAGAAAATCCACATACAGGGACTGAAAAAAGAATTGATAGAAGTATGGGCAAAAAGAATATCGCTTGTAAGGATCATTATTCCGCATACGAAAAGCCGATATTGTACAGTTTGTATGTTTTTACGTCACGAATGAACGATATTCTCTGAGCGCCTTTTTCCATTTTCTCGCAGACGCACCCGTGGTAAATGCCCACCTGGCTGTGGGATACGTCCTGGACACTCTGCAAGAGGGGGACGATCTAAAATTGGTTTGCGATATTCAGAGCAATCCACCACCTACCAGCATCGTATGGTATCACAATGTGAGTATTTTTCTCATTCTTTTAACACGTTTACAGGTTGAGTCACGAGAAACAGAACACCTGAATATCTCTGTTGAATTTGAAAATACGAATCATGTACATTAGGGTGTGCGGAAAAAAATAAAGAATCCTCGAAGGAGAGCTCAAAGAAAATATTATTTCGAATGGCGCATTGCATTTGAATATTTTCCATAAGAATAACCCAGGAAAATATTGGGATTTCTGAATGTGGTAGTGCAACTCGTCAGAAAAAAATCACACAAAGATGTCATTAACATATTCTCATGGAGAATCGAATTTCCAACAAAAAAGTTTTTACGAAAAATTAGCTCAGAAAAACCGTTCAAGTGGAATCGCTATCTGAAATTGAATTGATAGGAAAAAAATAATTTAAAAGGCTGTAAAAATCGAATTTTTTGCTTTACGAAAAAACTTTTTGGGGTTTTTTTCGTAGAGAATGTTCTGCTCTAACATACAATTTGCATGGAATCGTTCTCAAGATATTTCTCTGATACAACAAAGAATCAAGTACAACAAGAAATATAAAAGAAACGACGTCCATCATTGATCGTGTTTCGAAAAGTTTTATTCAATGAATTTGGTTTAATAAGATAAAATAATTTGTTTTTACATTACAATGCTTGATAATCATCGTTCCTTTTTTAAAAGTCTGTTTGTTGCAATTAGGGTATTTCTGTCGATGATTTTGCACTACGCCCAATAAATATTGTAGCTGCTCTTCGTTTTTTGTTAGTGAACCGTTATATGCTTCTATCAAAGTGACACCACGTTCGGCTAGGTTATTAACGACTTTTGGATTTAAAAAAATCTAAGCAACTCAAACAAGTGGCATTTTCCGGCCATAATTCAATATTTACTCTCAAAAAATCATGAGGTAAATTGAATTGCTGGAAAAGAAATAAGGATTCTTGAGTAACGAAATCGCTCATGCGTCTTTTTTCACCAACATTTCCCAATTATTTTTTTTTTAACAATTACTCACTCGGAAGGATTTTTGGATTTTTCTCGAGATTGCAGAGCTTGTACCATTTTTACCTTCACACTTATCGGCACAGCATTGTCGAAAAACGACAAAGCAACAATTTTCTAGTTAAAGTACCACAAGTGACTAGCTAATTTTTTCGAGGCAGCCTCCCCTACTACAGGATTCACTTCGCAATAACGAATGAAATTTTGTAGCAGTGACAGATCTTGATTTGGGGCCAAAATGGGGGAAAACCGTCGCGGTTTCCCGTTCGTGGCGCTAATGTGAAGCTTGTCATTTTTTACTACGAGCTACCGCATGCTGCCACCAGGTGGCAGCGTGTGCTATGGCGCGCACGTCGCTTAAATAATAAAATTTAATTTCAGACAGCGATACCACTTGCACGGTTGTTCTAAGCTAATTGTTCGTAGGAACTTTTTTTGTAGGGAATTCAACTCTCTATCAGAATATCTCAATGACATTTTTGTGAGATTTTTTTCTGAAGAGTTTTACTGCGACGTTCAGAAGTGCTAATATTTTTCTGTGTTATTCTTATTGAAAGTATTCAAATGCAATGCGCCGTTCGAAATAATTTTTTTCAGAGCTCTCCTTCGAGGATTCTTCTTTTTTTACCGTAATTCACCTTTTTGGTGGATGCAACCGAAAAAAAAATATCGATTTTTTTCCGCACACCCTAATGTACATATCGGAATTTGAATATTTTGGAAGGACGTACATGGCTATCATAATGATTTTATTTATTTAATTTTTCGGTTCTTTCAAGGTCACCAAAGTTTTTTATTTAATGGAATGGCATATTTTTCTCCCTTGCACATTGTAGCCGGCATCCAAACGAATTCAACCATGTAACGTTGTGTGAGCTTCAAGTGACCTTCAACCCAGAAATATTTCTTCCTTCGAGTATCGCATTGTGAAACGTTCATCGATAAACTGATAGATTCGAAATCCCCCAAGAATTCAGAAATCTGATAGCAAGAAGGTATTTAGAGTAATGAGTAGCTGATAAACATGATTGTTCGTATACGAATAGGTGAAGGTATTTTGTAAATCTTCCGTCATCACCGAATCTCTGTTGGGATATACTTAAGTGTACCTCAGCTCACAGGAATTATTTAGCGTAACAGAAATACATTTAAAAAACTCTTACACGTTGAATTAGGATGTATTCAGTATTTCTGGGTTGAAGGTCGTTTGAAGGTCATACTATGTTACATGGTTAAATTCGTTTGGATGCCGGCTACAATGTGCGAGGAAAAAAATGGCATTCAATTTTTGAAAAAACCTCGATGACCTTGAAAAAACCGAAAAGTTAAATTTTAAAAAAATTATATGATATCCATGTGCGTCCTTCCAAACCATTCATATTCCGATATGTACATACTTCGTATTTTCAAATCGAACGGAGATATTCAGGTGTTCAGTTTCTCGTGACTCACCCCGTACATATATTCATCATCGTGCAACGACGCCCCCCTATAGAATTCCCCTCGACGCTATATGTAATCCATGGACGTAAAAGAAAGTACAGCCGATCTCGTTTGCTTCCGAAGTATGACGTTTCATCTTTCCATACCTATATGCACCTTCTGTTAGTATTTTCCAAGCGGAAGTAAATTTGAGAAATGAACATGATGGTCGAGCCGAGATGACGCATGGTTCCGGTGAAGAAATTCATGAAAAGTTTTTGGGAATTGTCTCAAATAGGATTGAACCGAATGACATGAAATTTTTATAGTCGAATTGCTAGAGGAAAGGGTCGATATTGCTGATTCCGAAAAAAGTGTGGGTTCCATCACCATAGAAATATAAATACGAATCACGTTGGAAAATGAACGGGTATTTTGACATTTGGACTATTGCACTATGTGGAAAATATTATATATTTTTTACACAATGGCGACGGTTGGAATATTTTTTGTTCTATTTTCAAAGCCCTTTTTTGCATTCAAGTAATCTTTAAACATAGTAGTTATCAACATTTAAAAAATCGACTACGCGCGACCGCGTAGTCACTGCGATTATAAAATAAATAAAAAAAATTGAAAGTCGGTTGATATGTTTTTGAGCATTCGCTGATTGTGAGACAAGATCGAAAAAAGTTGTTACGAGAAAAACGCGTTCAAAGTATTTGTGCCGTTTTTCTTGATATAAAGTTAGGTTTTTTCAAAAATATTGATAATTACATTAAGGGGTTAGGCCACTCTAGACGCCGAAAAAATCGGCTTCTTGGGGATTTAAAAAAAAAAAACAACAATATCAATCGAGATTACAAAAAAGGGTGTTTATCATACATTTCAGTGACTGTATCCAATCATTTTTTTTTTTGAAGCGATTAATTTCAAAATGGCGACTATGCAGAATTTATCTGAAAACGGCACTTTTTAAGTTGACCGGAAACATAACTCAGACAATTTTCAACCGATTCACTTGAAATGTTGAATATATCTTGAAAAATACATTGTCTATGGAAGTACGTAGATTTTTTTTTTATATTGCCTCGTTCATTTGTTATTAACAATGATCTGACTAAATTTTTCACTTTCCAAAAATTTGCCTAAAAATCGTCAGATAATTGTTAATAACAAATGACTATGTAATATAAATAAAAATCCTACGTACTTCCATAAACAATGTATTTTTCAAGATACATTCGACATTTCAAGTGAATCGGTTGAAAATTGTCTGAGTTATGCTTCCGGCCAACTTAAAAAATGCAGTTTCGAGATAAACGCTGCACAGCCGCCATTTTGAAATTAATCGCTTAAAAAAAATGTTTGTATACAGTCACTGATATGTATGATGAACACCCTTTTTTGTAGTCTCGGTTTATTTTGTAGTATTTCTGAAGAAAAATCCCCAAGAAGTCTATTTTTTCGGCCTCTAGAGTGGCCTAAGGCCTTGAAATATCTAGTCCCGGGCGATCTGACGGTTCTTCATCTTCATTATATTTTACATAATTATAAGACCCTGCACTTCGTCTATTGTGAACGATGCCACACCTGTAGGGACTGAGGGTCCTAATCGTTCACGCTACCTGTTCTTACTAAAGTGACTGTAACTCCGTCAATTTTCGGACCTGTGACTTTAAATTTTGCCAACATATTTTTGAATGTATGTACTTTTGATAATTGTAAAAAAAAATCGAATTTTGCTCGGTGAAAGTGGGAATTTTTGCTGAGTGAGTATCCCCCTTAACTGAAATTTTGTATGAAAAACTGTCAAATTCCCGTGATGAAATTGCGCGCGAGTTTTAAATTAACAACTTGAAATTTTGCTATTTCTGACGGTTCTAAAATCGTGATCTAACGCAAACCTTGGCCTCCTCGTTCCCCCCACGTGCGTAAGACCGTAACGCCTGGCCGAACCCCCTCCCACCCCCCAAATTGCGTTACGTAATTTGCTTACGCTTCCTAAAGGAAGAGATCCGTTTTACCGGGATTAAAAAAATGAATTTTTCGTGCCGAAACGGTACGAGCTATTGAAAAGCTCTTTCGCGTACATATAATTTTAATAAGATATTTCGATGAGTCCTGCTCGCTCGGCTGGGCCACAAAAGGCTGCATCTCATTGGTACCCAAGATCAGGCCCGTTTGACGGAACCAAAAAAAAAAGTCCAGGTATATTTTGGTTCGTCAGATGACCCGTTATAGCCTGTAGCTCGATCGCAATGAAAAAATTTAAAAAAACACACACACAAAATGACGCTGCGAAAACGATTTTTTTAGCCTGTTTTCAGTTTTTTGTTGAGTCTTCTTCAAGTTGTACAGGTCGTAAATAATTTCGTATGCAGACTATTTTCAACGGTAGGGAATGTAGAGAAATGTATTCTGAACGCGAAATATTTTAGGTGAATCGATTAAGTGGTTGCTGAGATATCGTGGTAATAAGTTTGAAAAAAGTGGTTTCGAGAAAAACGCATTCAATGTTTCGGTACGAATCGGTGTAAATAATAGTTGATTTTAGTCACTTACGCTCAATCGGCTATTCCTGCGCCATGTTGGGGTCCTTATTCCTCCAAGTAAAAATCGTATCGAGCACTACTAGCCTCGCTCTCAGCATTCCCTACTACTTGGACCCCAAAGGATGATATTTTTTCAGCACGCTTGATGTGCGGCTCGTATGCTCGTGTACCTGCGGCCCACCCGTCCAATCAAACTTCTATAACTCCGCCAATTTCGCGAACTTAATAATATTTGGATAAAATATTTTCAAGACTATAAACTATATGGAAATGCAAAAATCCGAAAATCAATTTTTCATAGAAAAATACGGACCTCCCCCCTTAAGGCCAAGTTCTCAATGGCATTATTGAAGTGAATAGAGCAGTAACTGAGCACTGTTTTTTTTTCAATTCCGGATAAATTCTTTAAAATATATTCAAAACTATACACGCTAGTCAAAATGTTTCTCCAATCAATGTACTATTAAACCCGATTATTTTCACTCCTAAAAATATTGCACATTTGGTTCAATAGTGACATATTTTACCACAAGGACCGTGTGCACTTGCAACATGAAAGTCCAATGAGACAAACGCTCGAATCTCCGTTAAGGGTTGAAACATGAGAAGCAAAGTACTTGTCCGCGAAGTCCGGGTGCCAGGACAAAAAATTCTTCACAATGAATTCCACTCGTCTGATTCATCGCGCCAAATGAAATCGATCATCCGCGAAACGATAACTTCGTATCAGCAAGAGAAAACAAAGTGAGAGCAAATATTAGTTTAGTATTATCGGAACTTCGATAGTGGCAACATTTCAATTTCAAAAGTTTCACCGTCGTAGAAACCGAAGAAAATTCGAGTTCCACAACCGAAGTTGTGGCGAAGAAAAAGAAACGATCGCAACCATTGTCAATGTGTTCATGCACCCCTGCGATGTGTGTATACGTGACTGGGTGTGTGCGTGTGAATATGCCCTATCGCAAATGAATTGTAAACTTTCGAGTTTAAGATTGAATAATAACCGTTACTTAACCGCGAACGTGCTCTTCGATCAATTTACGTTGGACTATCATGACCTACTCCGTTTCTCAGACGTCTTTTCCCTTTCTCCAACAAAACCCTCTTTCTACTTCTCCATGCGACCCTCCAACCTGAACCCATCTTCGATTCATCCCTCTATCACCATGGCCTTTGCTCGCTTTCAATTTTCTCTTCTCTCCACTTACCCCGCCCCCTCTTCGTCACTATTTATTTCGCATCGTCGCTCTATCTCAGTCTGACACACTTCTCACGCTGTACGCTTTTAAGGCAGTCGGGTGTAAAAAATGTCGTGCGCTGAGGTAAAGGGATTTATTTAATTTCAATGAAATGTATAAGGATATCCGGTTCAACGGGAATTGATTAAAGCACATCTGTTTCAAACCATTAATTTATTCAACGTGTTTGGGTTTCTTTGGGTTGTTCTTCGGTTGGGGTATACTCAATTTGTAAACAATTCGCATCGTTCGACCGTAACTTGCAGAATATAGCTGATTTTCGAAAACAGACCGACCAGAATGATGATGAGCGTTAAATAATAAATTATTGTATCAATAAGTAGGGTGAAATACAGATGCATAATGTAATTCGAGGAAAACTTAACGATTTACATGACTAATTGATAGCACCACTGATGTCGTGTAAATCAAACGATGAAAAGTACCATTGGCTTTCATCCAGTAGAAATTAGGCATATTGAGCCTGGTTGAGTGAGCATTATACAGCCATTCAGATACATTTATCATTAATTACCTACATAGTGATTTTCGGAACAGACTGCGGCCGTCGTGGGTCAAAAACCGTGTTTCGTATGCCGCGGCCTGACTTCTCTTCGATTTTCGAAAAGCCCAACTGATAATTTTCTAACCTGCTTCCAATGTGGTTTTTGTTGCAAGTGAATCTGGATATAGATTTATTTTATTTATATTTTAATTTACAATTTAAAACATAAATTTGTTTAATCACAAATATCGGGTAGACGTAGCTGCTGCCTCTAGTATTTCAACGTCAACTGTATTTATTTCCATTAATTCGATCCAGCCATTGTTGAGAAACTTTTCGAAAACGATTCGTGGTTTTTAAAGCTATCAGAATCTGGTCTAATTTTAGCTGAAGAAGCACTCTAATATGCAACCGTCATTAGCGTAGCCAGGATGCCACTTCCCACCCCAGATATCCCGGTGCCCCCATAAAAAAAAAACAATCCAAAATAATTAAATTCAAATTATGGATTTAGTTTTTTTTCGTCCAAGCAAGAATGAAGAAATAATTTCATTACTAGTTAAGTCTTAGTAAAGTTTTCATCGTAATTTCGTAACTGGTATGAAAAGTAGCTATTTCATTGCGTAAATTAAATAGATGTTCAAATTTCTGAAGAATACTGGGATATCAACATTTACTACGAAGTAATAGACAATATGATTGTAAATCTAAAACGCCGATTTGAGAATGATTAGCTGCATGATTAGCTCATGCGGTTGACGCATATTTAAAATTGAATATGAAGAACGGAGAGGATTTCATCAATAATTATTGAAAAAATGTAATTATTGATACGTCAGCCTTACAAGCTGAAGTCATGAAAAACATACTTTCATTTAAAAATGATGAAATAAATGCTGGAAATTTAAGAAAGCCTATGAAAAAGTACTATCCGCACTTGTATAAACTTTTAGGACTTTTGAGAGGATTGAAGGAGTGAGCTCCACCGGCTGTCAGGAATTTTTCCGCCACGAGGCAGATAAAAACGTGACGTAGAAGCACAATGCTTTAGAAACGATTTTCTCATTTGTCACTCCTGAACATAGATAATTAGTTTTAAAAAATCCAACTATCAAAGCGTTGGGCCGATTTTCAGAGAAAAATGGAAAGCTAATACTTATTTAAGGTAGTGCGTGCACGAACCTCCGCATTAGAAAAAAAAATTATTTTTATGTATGCCGTAGTAGACATAAAAATTGACGTCCGCGAAAACTCTGCAGGCCTTACCGGCTAAATACAATAGTAATTAATTCACGAAATCAATGCGTTTAACCCACACCATATAGGGAATCCGTGCGGATCGAACTTTGGAACGGAAATAATAATAGTTCCCGATTAGATCAGAGCTATGCGAAAAGCGACGAATAACAAGAAAACTGTCGCGGTCACGTATGTTCCATAAAAAATATAGGTTACGGGACATTTCGAGCAGATATCATCGATACAATCGGCTCATTTTTTCGTTCGCTAGCCGCGTCTGCCATCTCTCTTGTTACAATATGCACGTTACACATACCCTACAACACACAATTGCACATACGGTAAACAAACACATGCTTGACACGTATCGAAAGCACCTGAATACAGCGTTGCTACGGATATTGCCAGAATTATGAAATGGCGGCATGTGACAACTCAAGTCAAATCTGATTGCGATTTTACTTCACTTACCAAACTATAATACAAACAGTTATCACATGCACTTCTCAAATAATCATTTTCTGTATCATGTTTATTATTATACCCAAATACATTATATTTTGCTTTTTTCAGATTCGATAATTTATAGAATTTCTGTTGACTAGTCAATCCGGTAGTTACTACCTTAAGGCCCCTACTTGTAGCGCAAAAAAGGCCTTTTTCGTGAATTTTTTTAAAGAAAACGACAAAACTTTTTTAATCGATCAATATACCATCTTAAAGAACACATCTTGAAGAACTTTCAGTAATTTTTTATTGAAAAATATTACATTGTTTAGTGGCAAACGGCCGTCAATGAAATAATGTTTTTATATACACGGTTTGCGGTGACCAACATTGCGGCGAAGTGGATCATCTGAAAAAAAATGCGGATGGATTTAGTCAAATATAAGTATAAACTAGTCTTTAATCGAAGGATTTTAAAAAATATTCATTTTTCACAAAATGGCGGGCAGTCAAAGTTAATGGTTCGATTTTAACGAAAAAAAAACGGCCGCTTTTTGGCTATAAAACGGCAATTTTTTTCGAGACAAAAATAATCGAACGATTAAAGACTACACTTTTATGTGTTAAATAAGCCTGCAAAATTTCAAGAAGATCGGTTCATTAGTGTTCGAGTAATCTTGGTCACCGACTTCAGAAATGCCATTTTGAGAAAAACGCGTTTAGAGTTTCTCTTTCAACGCTCTTTCAACGCGGATTCTTCTCTTTCAACGCTCATATCTCAGTCAATCTTGTTCGGATAGACTTGAAATTTTCAGGACATATTCTCAGATACTTATACTTCAAAAAAATGCAATAAAAAAAATCGATTTTTTCAAAATCGCAAGTGGGGGTAACCCCTTAATTGAGTATCCACTGAAAGTAAAGTTTAATAACTGGTAATTGGATTCAAGGATGTTAAAAAATCAGTTGATTATTTTTTAAGGTATTGCAAGAGTTCAATGTTAACGCTACCACGGAGGTGTGATTGAAGCTTCGTATTTTATGTGTGCTAAGTGATTATCGACAATTATGTAAATTTTATTTAAAAAAAGATGATTGTGAACGAAAACACTTTTTGTAACCTCCCCCAGAAGAAAATGCTGGCTATGTCAATGGCAACCGTGCGGATAGACTTTGAAAAACATAAAAAGACAGTTTTCCGTGTTTCGTTACTCACAAGTATCGGAATCACAGTGATACCTATAGCATTGAGAACGCTGTGTACGTTATTCGGTTGGATTAATCCGTGAATTTCAGCCTGGTGTGTTTTCAACCCCCTTTGCCCATGAATGTTCGGTGCCTGGGAATTCGGAGGACACAGCTCGAAATTTCCAAGTCTCACTCGCCAGTCGGAAGTCTCATATATATATATGTGGCAAACGGAGGAAGTTGAGTGCGAGCAGAGGTATCGTCGATAGGGGTGGGAAATTTTCTGTCGTAGCCAAGTTATGTCATCCCCCGGGTGTGAATAATACTGCAAATGTATCGTGAGAATAACATCGGAGAAAATGTCGTAGGCATATACCTACGCATATAAAGGGTGGCTCAAAATGACCTGACATTTTAATTTATCAATAAAACTTATGATTCATTTAAAAAGTACGAATATTTTTATTTTTATATAAGGTACAAACATGGAGGTTAAATGTGGAACACAATATCCGATAAATGGCATAAACGGTATGGACTTGGAACACAAATTCTTCCAACAAGATGGTGCAACCTGCCACATTGCGGGCCAAAGAGTGCATTTATTGCAGACAAAGTTTCATGGTCATGTTATTGTGCGCCGCGGCGATGTAAAATGGCCACCAAGATCGTGCGGTTTGACACTATTGGACTTGAATTTCTCGCGCCGCGGCAATGTGAATTAGCCTTTGGGGTTTTCTGAAAGGGAAAGTGTATGCTAATGACCCACAGACCATTCCGGAGCTCAAGGAAGCAATTGGACGCACCATTAATGAACTTAGTCTGCAATTAGGCCAAAATGTTATTGAAAATTTCGCCAAAAGCGTGAACGTTTGCAAATAGCTACGGGGCGGCCATTTATCGGATGTTGTGTTCCACACATAACCTCCATCTTTGTACCTTACATTAAAATAAAAATATTCGTATTCTTGAAATATATAATACGATTTATTAATAAATTAAAATGGCAGGTCATTTTGAAACACCCTGTATTTCAGTACATGATTCATCGCGTGCTATGTGCTTTCCGCCGCTAGCACAGGCTACAAAGACCGGATACATTCGCGTGATCGAGTTGTTGCTGCAAAAGGATCAGGAGTAATACGGTCAGGGAGTTGCACAAAGAGCAAACGAGTAAATGAAAAGCTGGAGCTGATGAAACATCAAGTACCAATAAACTGCTCTATTTCGTAATGCCCATCGTGTTTCACTTAGTCGATCTCTGCTCTGGCTACCGGAAATCAATGATCGTGTCCATCGCACTTTTCCTCTGGGCCCGATCGGCGCGAATGTTCATCCGTTTCGATATCGGCTAGTAGCGATTTCACACTCTGTATGATCAAGGTAAAGGTTGCCTCGAATGAACTCTTGAAACGTTGGATTTAACATGTTCCGTTACAAGAGAATGTTCGGAACAGGGAGAAAAATAATTATGCAAAATGATTCCGTGCTATTAAATATGAAAAGTGAACAGGTAAGCTACCTCAAACGCACGCCACGCGTGTTTGAGGTTGCCTGAGCTAGAAGTTTTGATGCTTGTAAATTGTATATTGAAAATTCTACCTAAGCTGGAAGTCATTTTGAAAATTCTACCTCGGTTAGAAGTAATTTAAAAAGATGTATCTAAACCGTAAGTCATTTCGCAAATTCTTCGTAAGCTAGAAGTCATTTTGAAAATTATACCTAAAGTAGAAGTCATTTGAAAAATTCTACCCAAGCTAGAAATGATTTCAAAAGTTCTACCTGAGCGGAAAGTCATTTAAAAAATCCTACCTGAGCTAGAAGTCATTTTGAAAATTCTACTTAAGCTGGAAGTCATTTTGAGAATTGTGCCTAAACTAGAAGTCTTTTTTTGAAATTTTATCTAAACTAGTAGGCATTTAGAAAAGTGTACCTACGCTCTAAGTCAGTTTGCAAGTTATACCTAAGCTAGAAGTCATGTAAAAAATCCGACCTCAGCTAGAAGTAATTTTGAAAGGCCAACGAAAGCTAGAAGTAATTTGAAAAATTCTTCCCAAGCTAGAAGTGATTAAAAAGATTAGACCCAAGCTAGCAGTCATTTTGGAAGTTCTACCTAAGCTAGAAACCGTTTCAAAAATTCTAGCTAACCTAGAAGTTAGTTTAAAAGTTTCACCTAAGCCAGAAGCGATTTAAAATTTTTTACCCGGGCTAGAAGTTCTTTTAGGGGCTATACCAGTGTGAACGCTGAAAATTTGGGTGATTTTCGGGAATTTTTTGGAAGAAAAGTAGCCAATTGAATGTTTCGGAAAATTAATAATATACTTGGCTATATTTGACCTATATTACATAATTTTTGCAGACAAAAATATTGAGATCCAAGCGACTTATGCGCTGCCTTCGGAGGAAAAAGTTCCTCCCCTGCTGACATGATTCCGGCCGATTGAGTAGCTGAAACCGAAAAAAAATGGCGTTAAACTAGAAGGTATTTCCTGTATAATGACGTAGGATTTTCGAAAAATATCAAAATTTAACAAAATAGCGTAGTTATGAAAAAAGTCTGTTTTTCTTGCCCATAAAATAGTCGTTTTTTTCAATGCCAAATCGTCAATTTTCACCCAATCAAAAATATCCTACGTCATTGTAGAGTACATATAGTCAAGAGTACTCAGTGCAAATTTCAAGTCAATCGGATAATTGCTCTTTGAGTTACAATGTCAGCAAATTTGAAAAATCTCATTCCGCCAAAAAAGCGTTTAACGGAGACTTTGTCCTTGGAGTGCCATATTTCAGGTGTTTACATTTTATTTTTTTTAAAGGAAACGAGTAAAACTTTTTGAGGCCGGTTTTTTTCTCGCTTTTATCCATGATATACAGAACGTTAAAAAAAAACAAAATGGCGGCCGTTGCAGCTCCGCGAAAACAGGTCCTTAAATCGCGGGAAGTAAACGGCTGACATCACTCTTTGTTGATCTGAAACCGAAATTCAAAGCATATTATCAATCTGTGACCCTTTGGTCATGGAATGACGGATGGGTTTTTCGTTTAGTACAAATTTCGGAAAATGGCGGCAATTTTAAAAAAATCGAATTTTCGCGTTTTTTCGCATAAAAAGATAAATAATAAATGCAAAAATGTATCTATCGAAAAAACGATCCGTCATTCCGTGAAGACATATTTTCTGAGTATGCCCTCCAAATTTCAGGTCGATATGTTAATTACAGCGGCCAGGAGAATGTCAGCCATTTTCAAAAACGTGTTTTCGAGAAAACGCATTTAAAGTTTTGTAATGTGTTTACACAAATGTGTTTATAATTACCGCTAATCGGCAATGCCTGGTCCATAGAGGCATCCCTCCTCTTCTTCTAGCTGCTCATGTTGAGCCGCTAAAATCTCCCGCTGCTCTTTCAAGGACAAAGTCTCCCTTAAAGATTTGACTATCGATTTTTGCAAGATAAAATGATATAAATGATAACGATATTCTTGGAAGTATGAACTGTCGAAAAAGGCAAAAAAATCGATTTGTTGAAAGTGTCACACTGGTATAGCCCCTCAAAAAGTTCTACCTCAGCTGGACGTCATTCTAAAAGTTCCGCCTAAGTTAGAAACTATTTTGAAAATTCTACCCAAGCTCGATGACATTGAAAAAAATCTACCCAAGCAAGAATTTATTTTGAAAATTCTACCTAAGCTAAAAGTTGTGATCCTTGTGAATTCCATTCTGAAAACAAGCCTAAAGCTGATGACGCGGGGTACCGCTAAGGATTCAACTTGCCATTTTTGAGTGCGAGAGAGTGAATGGTTGAAAAACCAAACGAGCAGGAATATAATGTAGTAGTATAAACCGGCATTGCGTCGCTAAACACCGACACAACTTCGTCTCAAGCTAAATTCTACCAAACTAATCCATTTCGCGTTCATGTAGATTCTGTGCCAAGCAGATTGTTCGCCTATTCGTATGCAGGAAGAAACGCAACCTAGACATGTGAACATTTCAGCCAATGAAGCAGATTGCAAAACGAGAAAAAAAAGAGAAGAGAGTGAGAGAGACCTGGAGTAGAAAATTGCGCGATGAGTGAGTTCTCCCAACGATAGGGAAAACATCGCTTATGAGGTGCATCGAGGTACCAAGGGTCGAGTATTCCAAGGTGGTTGCTTCACTCTAGCCACGAAACGCAACAAGAAGACAACGTTCCAAGTAGCTTTCCGTCAGTTGGAACATTTCAGGCTACGGTGAAAGAAGAAATCCCGGGGGAAGTCGTAAAAAGATGGGAAACCACCGGCCGCGCTCGACCGCTACTTTGTATTCGCTGAGAGAACTCGGGAGTGAAGTCTTGTCAAGTGTCTCGGCAGCGTGTGCACCGCGAGCGTACTCCTCGTTAAGGGGGTCCTTTTCGTCGAAATAGCCTTTATCCTCCTCGTCCTGGTAAATTCGTCCGATCTCACTGCAGTGCACTGTGTTACCTCTTTCTCTTTGGTTACTTCACTTTCTCTCTCTCTCTCTCTCTCTCTCTCTCTCTCTCTCTTCTCTTATACCGAGAGTTGTCTATATACATGTCTCGGGGCAAGGCAAAATTTTCGATTCTCCGCTGCCTCTGAACCAAGCCACAAGAGTCAGAGGTTCCACTTCTCATTAGACACAACTCCTTGGCCAGCGTGCAACTAAAGCAACCGTTGAAATTCCCATATAGCTGCATTATTCCGAGTTTGTCGTGTAAACCCACCAGAAGTAAGAAGGAACAGCGCCGAATGTTGGGACTGGAGCGGCGGGAAGGGAAGAACTTGTCGCATAGTGCAAGAGACTTCGTTTTACTACCCCAAGGTACTTGGCGACCTAGAACTTTCACAGTTGATTCATGGAAGTTGCATTTCCTAATGGACATCGTGTTCGATTAATCATTATCATCATTATATCAGTTGGTAGAAAAATGTATGACCTTAATTGACGATCGAGAATAATCGATTGATTGATCCATTGGTACTCTACGAGAATTCATCTCATGGAGGGAGAAATTGGTAGTGAGGATTGCTACGGATGCACGGAAAGTCTATTGAATACCATTGGCAATCCTAGCATGTACAGGGATTACCTGAATTATTCTATATATGTGTTTGTGTAGACGGTGTTCCAGAAATGTACGATCCATCCAAGTGAGATGCGGAACGATAATTTCCCATAGGAATACACATGGGTGTGTCTATCCAATTATTAAAAGTGCAAAAATTATTTTAACGTTTGCATTTTTGGCTGAAATCGTTCGGTGCATGCGCTTGAAGAATTTACAAATAAAAACAAAGGAGGGGATTTTTTAACGGGTTATGCCTGGTTGTAACAGTCGAAGACAGCTCATTTTTGGTATTTATTTTTTAGAAAATCGTGATATATTTCTGAAAATTAGGTATTTGACAAAGTATCATCTCGGCAATTGTTTTCTAAAAAAATATTTAATTATAATCGATTTACAGTCGATTTCCAGGAAGCACCGCTTGAAAACGTCTTATGCAGTGAGCAATGCCCTTCTGAACGAAAATGGAACAGGTTTCGTTAGTTTATTAGTACATCCTATAGTCTCTCCTGTGATTAATCGAAGTAGTTAGCAAAACATCAAATTTAAAAAAAAGCGCGTATTCAAATTGCGCCTTGATTTTTTAAGAAAAAATAGGCATTTTTTCCTTCATTAAGTACATCTAGAAAAAGCCATAAAAATTTCAGAAAGTTCGCTGCAGTCGGTTTTCGAGAAAAAAAAAGAGTTCAACGTTTCGAACGACGCTGCGAGCGTTTGGACGGGCGTAAACATAACAGCCTATAAATCTGTCAATTTTGGTCCGATCACCGTGAAATTTTCACAGAACATTTATGATGATATACTGTCAATATGGCTTTTGAAACAAAACGTGATTTTTCGACTTTTACAACGAGGCATTACCCCTTGAAGTGCGCTATTGAAGGCTAAACTTTTGCGATGGAAGCATCTTCGTCGACTTTGTTGTCTTCTCTCAAATAAAAAAACAGTTGGGTGGAAACTTTTTGTTTCGGAAAAAAAAGATGGTTGATTCGTGAGTGTTGCTGACAAAAAAAGGGTTCTACGAGAAGTGACGTTTCTCATCACTTGACTCCGTTACATCGTCCACTTTTGGGACATCCTCCATACTCTCGAACTCAGTTTCGAATTCACTTTGTAGACTCATTCGGTAAAACTGATTGCATTTTCTCATATCCCTTTGGAAGGCACCATTCTTTTGAACGAGTTAAAAAAAAATCTTCTCAGGTGTCACGGGACCAACGACCACTGAACATTTATTAAATTGCAACTTGTTTTTTTCGCGAAGTAATTGGCCGTTTATTCGCGCGTTGGCGATTTTTCTCGTCACGATCACAGAAAACCCTCTCTCTCCCTCTCTCTCTTGCTGTCTCACTCAATCTCTCTGTCCGGAGCTTTCTGAGAGCGGATGTTTTGCGACATACACCCCCATGCGTCATCTCTCGTCTTCTGGGTCACGACACGTTTCCCGCAATACTTACATCCCCTTTCGTGTACTCTCTCTCTACTTGAGCCCCATCTTTTTCTCTCTTTATCTCGTGAACCGCAAGTTTTCGCAATTCTCCAAGGGTGGAATTACTTTCTCGCTAATGCCCCACGACGACATACATATTTATTATTCGAGACGCGAGCGAACGGGACGCTGTGAGTGCTCAGAAAACTCGCTCTTCTCTCTCTCTCTCTCTCTCTCTCTCTCTCTCTCTCTCTCTCTCTCTCTCACTCACTCTCTCTCTCTGTGTTGCGCATAGTCGTCGTTTTCCATCTCTACTTGGTCTCTCGGCATTCGAGTACCCATTCCATTCCCATGCCCCGTGTTCCCTTCTTCTCTACTGCAAAATTCTCCACGACCATCTTCTTTACGTCAACATTGTATTACCCGGTTGTATTATGACGTTCCGTATGCCGTTTTTCCATACGGCACAGATCCATACATAATTATTATCGTGCTTCTCGAACTCTTCAACATACCTAAAGTGCAATCGCTATTCTCCGATGAAACCGGCGGTGGGATATAACCAAATGATCAGAATTTCACGCAAGCAGTAAAAAAGCTTGCATGTCATTTCATACATTTCATACGAAAAAAGTACATGCATGTCATTTCATACGACGAAGTAATCTTAAAGAGTTTTTCCAACGAAAATGAACATTAAATTCCCGCGCGATTACATTCCTAGATTTGCTGTTTTTTTTTTAATGCTACTGGATATTGTTCGGGTTTGGATTAATTGGCAGCGTGTAGAAGAACACTAATGCAATTTTTTTACATAAATGGGATATTTATGACGAAATTTGTCAATGGTTGCGGTTAGAATTTTGGCGGATTTCGAATGGTCAGAAATTATGTTGACGCTATAATTTAACTGCAAAATTGACAAGAGAATTTTGCAAGAAGATTCTCGCATTCACGACATCCATCCAGATTTTTGACAGATCACTTTCCAATGCTGGTAAGTTTGGATCGTTGCAGTGCAACGAACATTCTTTTTTGTGTATTTATTTCCTTATTTTCATTACTATCCAGATTTTGTATGCAGGTTTGGGCCGTGCATCGCTTGATAAGCATATAAAAAAAGTTTGCGTCATTTGTGTAGCTCAATTGTGCCAGATAAAATTGAAGAAATGGAAAAAAACATATATTGCATTCCAACGATACAATCTTCAATCTCATACGGGCCAGTAAATTCTCGACACCATAAAACATAAGTGGCTATTCTACTGTGACGACTAAACACATAAGCTCTCTTTAATATTTGTATATATTTTTTTTATGTTGCACGGATCGGTACAAACTTTTTTTCGCTTAAAGGTGCACTCTTACAGAATAGAAAACCGTTTTATTTGTTGCATATAAATGTATATGTATTGAACAATTTCTAATCGTGTAAGGGCATGGAAAAAAGTATCTGGCGTTGATGATTAGCGCTCGAACTAGAATTATTATTTTATATTGCAAAATGACACAATGGCGTCGAAAACCACGTTTTTTCGTCATAATTAGGGCGAAAGTATAAGTTAAAATTAATGTTTTTAAAAAATTAGCCCGATTGGTTAAGGCGGGATTTATACAGGAAACAAATAAGCAATATTGAGTGATTTTTTACACTAAGAAATAATTACTCTACAATTATCAAACTTTAGGTATACTTTAATAGTATATTTGAGTATACGAAACAATTTTTTTCAAATTAATTCTTCATCAAAATGGCGGAGCTGTGGCAGAGTGTTACAGCAAAGTCGCCGCGGGATTTGCGAATCGGCGTGCAATCTAGCTTCCCGTACACTTTGATTTGCAGAAAAGTTCAAACATTTTTTCAGTTAGAACATGTATAGTTTCTATGTGACGGTAACTAAAATAAAGAAAAGACAAATTTAAGAAAATGGCACGCATTTACAAAAAAAAATAACATTTCACGCAGCATTTCTGTAAAATGTGGATTACAAAAGTAGTTTTTTTTCTATTTTTTCAAAAACAATTCCCGTCAAGTTAAAGGTACCAATACTATCAATATTTCGACCAAGTTTCAACTTAATCGGCTTAATAGTTTTTGAGTAATCCTGCACGCCAATTTCGATAATGCAGTTTTGCGAAAAACGCGTTTGAAGTTCACGCCCGCTCCGAATCTGAGCTGTGAGGCACAGCGTTGACGGCCAGTAACGTTTGAAGTTTTTCGAATTTCGCTTTGAAACTTTGGGAAAATATTCTAGATTTATAGTTCTATCGTTTAAAGAGAAAAAAAATCGATTTTGTTATCATTGTAAATGTATGTCTTGAGGGGAGGGTAGGGGTTTCAGCGTGAAAAAAAACACTTTTTTGTGAATTTTTTTTCATCTATATGGATAGAGTAAATTTATTGAAACCTTTTGTACATTGTTAAGTGTAATTTCAAGAACATTCCGTGAAATTTGTACGCGAAAATATCCACAAACAAGCCGGTGACAAAGCTTTTCCAAGAACGCCTTTGGAAAAACACGATTTGCGGTGTTCACTGTATCTCAGCTAAAAATTACCTGAAATCAAGTACCATTAAAATTTAGTCAAAGTATCATCAAATCCTCCCCCCAACGGTCTTTGATCCTTTTTCTTTGCATTTCTAAATTTTTGGTGGTCATGTAAAGTGAAAAGTGCTATTTTTCACGAAAAATTCCGCCATTTTGGGGGTGGAAAACCCCCTCAATGTAAAAAAAAATCTCGAACTAACCGTTGGCGGGGGGGCGTATTTTATATGTAGAAAGTGTGCACCAAATTTAAAGTAAATCGGTCATGTAGTTTTCAAATGGCAGCGAACACGGACTTTGAAAAAGTGGTTTGGAGAAAAACGCGTTTGAAGTTTAGAGAAGTCGGAGCTACAGTGTTAGAGGAGCGGGACTAAATAGTCAATAACTTCGAGAGCTTTGCTCTGATTGACTTGAAATTTTGGGATTATATTTTTGAAATGTTTAACTACAAAAAAAAAACAAAAAAACCGATTTTTCAAAAGTGCAAACCCCTACCCTCCCCTTACGCAATTTTTCCCAAATCACCAATACCAGGTAAAAAAATTCGTTTCGAGAAAAAAACGTGTTTAAAGTTTACTATATTACTATACAATACAATATTAACCGGTACAGTGTCTTTTTACTCAATCAGTCAAAAGAGAGACTACTACTATACAGTAAATGTATATAAGTGTACGTGCATTTCTGTATACTCAGGTATAAATACGAAACAGCTGTTCCTAACAGCTGCCAGGCACGCGCAGCAGGTAGCCGTACTAGAGCCGAGCGCGCGCACCGAGCGCGCACTGAGTCGGCAAAGTGAAAATCGACTTTACCAGCAATTGGATATCAATTCTATGATGGAATAGAGTTAAAAGATGCAAAAAATAAATTTCGATTCTTTCATCCCGTCACAGTAGAATAGCCCCAAGTTCAAGCTGCACAAATCGTATACGAGTTGACGCGTCTATTATTTCATTCAAACTGAAGTGGTATATTGCGGGGACGAGTTTAAAGAATTCCACGCGGAATTCCCATTTTAGTTGCATTACCGCGCGAGCAGAGAAGGAGAGTGAAACACAGAGACGTATAGAGAGAAATAGTCATGCAGAGACGGAGAGAGAAAGGTCCCAGGAGAAATTATTCGTCAGTCGAGGTTAGTTCTCGGGGTCTCGAGATGTAGAAAGTGGTACGCGTGGCGGAAGCTTAGAAGGGTTGAAAGACACGGGCTGAAGAACCAGCTAGCCTTTAATACGCGTTTGCTCTAGCTTTTCCATCTTTCTGTTCCTCTTTCACTACCTATCCCCGTCTCGCTGGCTGACTGCATTATACGTGTCTAGGGCGTTTAATTTGACGCTGGGTACTCTCTTCCGGGCTCTCCGCTGTTGCACACGGCACGTGCGATGCACCGAATGACTCTGGGCCGCAGCGAGAGGATCCTAAGGAAATGAGGCACTGCAAAGTGACATAGCTCACGTCCCTTGCCGAGCTCGATCAATGTCTCGGTCAGGTTGGTGGAAACTGGCAGTCCCCGGCAACGAGGAAACATCGTTTGCTGTAGCGATAGTGCATGCACTTCACAAATGTCCCAATCTCTCTCTCTCTCTCTCCCTCTATATTTCTCCCTAAGGGTCCAGAGATTGCGTAACGTTTCATGATCAAATACTGATGGTTTAATGATATCGTATGATACCCTGATAACCTGCACTGGAACATACGTAATCAGCAACTGTCAAGACTGCGATCCGATGTATCTGCAACTATTGCCTGTGCAAACTGTAATTACCTTTGCAGGGAAGATCATTTTCATTAAACTTGACATCAAATATGGAGGATTACCACATGCCGATTTTTGAATGCTGTATAGGGATATTAATGTTTTATCGTGTAGAATTGGCGTGAGAAAAACCCTTGTTTCTTATTCGGCAATTTCTAACAACATAAAGTTTTATATCTGAGTATCAAAATTTAATTTTCATTATTTCTTACGAGCGATTAAAAAAGTATCATATTTTGGAATTGCGATACCTAAGAATATGTTTAATTGCCTTCGATTGATGCAATAAAAAATTCTCATTCAGGTAATGGTAGAGCATTATGTTTCATACGCGTTTTTTTTTCTGTCGATATTTTGATAGTTTTTATAATATGAAACAGTCGAAGCTGTTGTGGGGAAGTATACATGTTTTCGCACTGCAGACTGGCCGAAGCTTGAAGGGATCTTCTCACTTTAGACGCTAAAAAACGATATTTTCATTAATTTTTTGATATGTTTATATTATAGATATTGATACAAAAGTTGTTGCACTTAAGAAATACATTTTTTGAAATATATATTTATTTAAGTCACTATTTATAGACGAAAATGGTAGTTAAAAAGAAAAATCTAAAAAAATAGTAGAACTGCGCTGTTTAAAAAAATCAAACGGTTTTAGATTCAGTATGACAATGGCTATAGCCCATGTGATACAATTTTTATGTATGCAAAAATAACGACGTAGCCGACATTTTTCGAAAAAACAAACCGAAAAAACGTGTTTTTGCACCGTTTTTGGCAAAAAAAGTGAATGTGAAAATTTGAACAAAATCCTTGATATGGGCTATAGCTATAGTTGTAAAGAATATGTGCTCAAAATTTCATGAGGATCGGCTCAGTAGTTTCGAAGATTTTATCAACAAGCCGTCGAAAAACTTTGTTTTGAGAACAACTTGTTTAAATGTTGTTTGGGTAACATAAATACATGATTTTTTTTCAGATGTTATTTATTAAGTGTAACAACTTTCGTATCAATATCTATAATATAAACCTATCAAAAAAATTCATGAAAATAGTCTTTTTTTAGCGTATAAAGTGAGAAGACCCCTTAAGTTACACGTAAGCTTATGCACGAATTTTCGATGCAGTTACCGAATATGGAGACGAGCCCGTTCTCCAAATTGTTGACCCTGAACTTTTTAGGAAATAAACAATGAAATGTATGCTGTAACAAATTTCCTACAAAAAACGATGTGTACGAAACCTGGCTTCCGAAGCGACGAAGACACATTGTCGATCAGTGAGTTTTTGTCAATTAGCCGCAGCCCCGGTTCTAAGGGGGGGCAAACCGGGGTACCTGCCCCGGGCGGCAATTTAAGGGGGCGCTGAATTCTTGTGTTTGCAAAAAAATTGTTTCACTGAAGCGTCTAGCATCCAGGGCGCTTTAGTGAGTTTCAATGGCCTCGTGATTCTAGCCATCGAAAACAAAAGTGCCTACGAGACGAACTTTGATGAAGACCGTTTAGGCCTCTTTTGAAAAACTGCCCATGTATAGCTCAACAAGTTGTCGATCGATCTGGCTGATCGCGTAAATAAATTACTTTTTTGGGATAAAAATTGTCGAGAAAATTGTCAAAAATATGAAAATTTGATTACAAAGCCTACTTAATTTTTAATTTTATACTTTTCCATATTTTCATAGGTATATCCTTCGAACAATGTTATACTGAGTAACCTCCCAAAATTTCAGCCAGATCGGTCAATCACTTTTTTAGCTATAACATGAGCAGTTTTTCAAAAGACGCCTAAAGAAATACCTTATAACGCCGCCATTTTTTTTTCAAATAAATAAAAATTAACACTTAAAAGTTGTAATAACATAATGTCAACATTTTTAAACGATGCGATTATTTCATCACCTATAAAAAAATGTATGACAAATGACTCATTTTCGGGCGTCTAAAGAGATTTCCCCCCTTAATCTCAAATGCTGGAGGGGAGGGGCGCCAATGTCAAGTTTTTGCCCCGGCTCGGAAGAATCGTAGATCCGGGGCTGATTAGCCGTATATCTGCAAAGTCTTATATTTTATACAGGATTCACATTTTTGAAATAATTAAATTAAATTTCTAAATGAATTTATTTTCATTGACTACATTAAATCTCTAATCAATTCGATCTGATATAAGATTGATATTTTCTGTCACTTTGAAGGACACGATAGCTCGGCATCGGCTGACCGCATCAAGTCGCAAGTAGGGCCATTGAAAAGTCTGGGTTGGGATTATACAATGAACATGCCTTTAATACAATGAAATGAACTTTTGCACACTTGGCATTGATCGCGTCTCTTGATTGACATCATTGTTGGAAAAACGAAGTTGGAATGTGCAACCTCGTACCAACTTGAATAACCTAACTTACCGTCGATTTTGATTAACTTCATCCATTCTACCCTGAGGACCGTCCCAAACAATGTAAATAGTCGGTGCTGTAAATAAATAAATTCAAGGAGTGAATAAATAAATGAAAGCTGGCTTTAAAGTTATAATATGCATGCAATCTAATCAATGATTTATTTTTATTTATTTTACTATATATGAAATTTAAGCTGGACGACGACAATTTGCTGAACGAAGTTTTTCCAACATCAGTGCGTCTCGATAATAAAGTGAGGAAAGTTTTTCGATC
This sequence comes from Ophion ellenae, assembly GCA_963210295.1. Lineage (NCBI taxonomy): Eukaryota > Metazoa > Arthropoda > Insecta > Hymenoptera > Ichneumonidae > Ophion > Ophion ellenae. Next base: position 50,358,155 of record OY723385.1, read on the forward strand.
GAGCGAGAAGTCCGAACTCTAGGGTCCGCAGCGAAAATTGAATGATTTTCGCCGAATAATATGTATATTTTCATTAGACTCGATTCTGCAAAATGAATCGGGAGGCGAGGATCCAAAGCATCGGTTCTTCAGAGTTTCGATGCTCTAATGACCCGTGAATGCAGTACTACCGACATTGAGAGAGGGCGAGAGCGACAGAGAAAAGAAGCCGACGTGGTCAACGAGCCGTGAGCGCGTATATACAGGGGGCAAAGAGAAACGTCGGCCCACCTAATTCAGAGGGTCGTGAAAAACACGGGAAGAGAGGGGAGAAGGACTTGGTCCGCCACTCGATGTTCATCGATTGAAACTCATCTTGCGTGAAAATCTCTTCGAAGTATCAATTCTGTTGCTCTTATATTGCCACTGAAGGGTCGAAAAATTAAACAGACAAAGCATGAAAAAACGCCGCTGGGGGAGCGGTATCAGTTGATTCAATATCGGCAAATTTACTCTCGAGATTTGTATTATGACAGAACATTTTCCATCATCGAACGACTGCACAATTTTCGAACGGAAAAACCCACACACACATATAAATAATGGAGATCGATATATAAATATAAATATAAATTAATGTTCGATGGAATAGGTCGATATATAAATATTAGGGTGGCCCAAATTTGAACTCTATTTTTTTCTTTTTTCTCACCACCTCATTATCTTCACGAGAAAAAAAAATTGTCGCGGTAGCTCCGAGTGATCAAAAAATATTTAGACGTCGCTCAAGCCCTCCAAAAATTGAAATTTTCATTAAAAAATCGTTTTTTTTCGTGCACTTTTCACCCATTAATTTTAGGCGTTATCATTTTTAAATTAGACTCGCAAAAGCTCTAGCCGGCCAATTAATATTTAGCGGATTTGAAGGCTTCAAGAAATTTTGTACGACGATGGTTTTACTCGGGTTCGGAAGTGTTTGGCGATGATCCTCAACGACTTGGAGTAAGAATTGTTTCTAGTCCTCGTCAAAGGTTATTAACCAATTAGACCATTAACCAACCAACCAATTAGTTATTGACGACGAACAGAAACAATTCCTACTCCAAGTCGTTGAGGAACATCGGCAAACACTTCCAAACCCGAATAAAACTGTCGTAACAAAATTTGTCGAAGACTTCAAATAGAAAATAAGACCCATAATACATAATACTACATATCGTCTGATTGGTGTTTGTTACAAATAATTATAATAAATTATTCAGAAAATGTAACACTTCGCTGTTTATTTTGTTTTCATGCTACAAGGAATTATAGTGCATGTGAGATTTATTTTTTGGCGGAAATTCCTAATTTCGAAAACCTTGAGCGACCACTAAATATTCATTGGCCGGCTACAGCTTTCGCGAGTTTGATTTTTAAACTATAACGCGTAAAATTAATGCGTGATAAGTGGCCGAAAAAAAAATCGATTTTTGAATGAAAATTTGAATTTTTGAGCGACTTGAACGACCTCTATATATTTTTGGACCGCTCGCAGCTTCAGCGACAATTTTTTTTTGTTTCTAAAGAAGATAATTGTATGGTGAGAAAAAGGTAAAGAATAGAGCTTAAATTTGGGCCACTCTAATAAATATACATATAAATAAATCAAGGTACATTTTATTCAGGAAAATAATTTCCGTTTGCTTGAACACATTCCCCCCACCTGTCAGGCACATTGCAAATTCCTTGGCGCTAAAAAGATGGTAGTTTTGAGTGGATAAAGTCGGTAATGAAATTTTTGACTTCATCGAACGTTCTGAAGTGGCTATCAGCCAAATGATGTTGGAGCGATCGGAACAAGTGAAAATCAGATGGAGCCAAGTCTGGTAAATACGCCGGGTATGGCAAAACTTCCCAGCCCAACGAATATGAAGCGCCTCTGGTCCTTTTTGCTATGTGTGGTCTGGCGTTGTCATGCAGCAATGTGACCAGCCCCGGTCCTTTGCCTGTGTAAGGCCGTTTTGAATCTTGCCAAGCATTTTTAAACGACTGGAAAGGCCTTATTGGGTAACTCCTAATGTAGTAGCAAGCTCTGATTGTGTTTGGCACCGATTTTCGTCCAACAAGTGCTCCAAATTCTCGTCGTCAATTTTTTCGCTCCTTCGGCTCTCTCGCCATTCTCGAGGTTGAAATTTCCCCTTATAAGCACTTCTTCATGGTACTGACGGATACGGCATCTTCCCTCAATGTCCGACAAATCATCTCCTTAGCCAAGGATGTATTTTTTTCAATTCGAACGTGTTTCAATGTACGCGTTATTGCAACTCATTTTGCTTAGTGTGCTTACGATGGATTTTTACAGGTTATGTTAAGCTGTTCGTCTGGAAAATAGTACACTAGGTTGGTATTATATAGCATCAGACGTGGAGGGAAAATGTGTACGTTCAAATCTTCAATACAGCTGGTTTTATTCTCAGGCGGAAATCTTATTTGTACACTGCGTGTGAAGGGTGTCTCAAAATGACCTGACATTTTTCTTGCGTCGAACATAGAGCACTAATCTTTGACAACTGGCATCAGGAAGTATTGAAGTTTAGTCAGGGAGAATTACACGATCGAGCAACGCATAGAAATTGTTATTTGCCGCATTGTTACTGCGTAGTTATTGCAGACGAAGTTTCATGGTCGTGTTATATCGCGCCGTGGCAATGTGAATTAGCCACCAAGATCGCGCGATTTGACGCCATTGAAGTTCTTTACTTGGGGTTTTCTGAAAGGAAAATTGTATGACAATGATCCACAGACCATTGTGGAGCTCAAGGAAGCAATTGGACGCACCATTAATGAAATTGGTCCGTAATTATGCGAAAATGTTATTGGAAATCTCGTCAACAGAGTGAACGTTTGCAAACAGGGACAAGGCGGTCATTTATCGCATATTGTGTTCCACACATAACCTCCATGTTTGTACCTTATATTAAAACAAAAATATTCGTTTCGACCGGTACGCGGGTGTGCGTCATGTGAGTGTGACAGTAGCCTGTGAGTTATTTCCCGACGAAACGCAACTAGCTCCGAAAATGGGAAGCGAACTCGGGACCGGCTGTATTGGTTTTCCGCAGTTTCCCTATACCCATGGCAGAAATGTCATGGTGAATACGATACAGAGGGGGAAGTCGGCTGCGGCCGCAAGGTGGGGATATAAACTGGAATATGGGGTATGAGATCAAGGGGGTAGAACCCTGCACAGCTGAAAGTTAAAAAAATTTAATAATAATAAATGAAAATGTCAGGACATTTTGAGACACCCCATATTTAATCGACTATATTTGCCAAAAAAACAAACGTGTTCAAATTTTCTGACTATTTGTGGGAATCTGAATTCTCATGACGTTTATTTTCCATGACTTAAGGGGCTACATCTAGCTAGAGGTCCGAAAACAATGTCGAAATGTGGATTTTTGTTTCCGAGAAACGATTGGTGGAAATGAGACGCCGTTTTATTGTAATACAAAGGTACATGTATTGAGAGCCTTTAAAAAAACCATCAAAAAGTATAGAAGGAAAAAAAACATGGCTGCCAGCGGATGGTGCAATTTTTTCGCGGCGATCGGCTGAGGACACTTTCCAGCTAAAATTGTCCATCCGCAATCAAAAAACCAAACGGGTTACTCAAGTTAACGATAAATACGAGACGTTGATGATCGACGATTTTACAAATCGATTTTGTTTGTTTACAAAATCGCGATTAATTGAAACTCGAGAATGAAAAATGGAGCATGAATAAGATCGTCATTTTTACGTGACCTAAAAAATCAAGATCGATTGTTTAAAAACGCGCGATTGTCAACAGCCTCTAAGTGTTTCTCATTCGATTTCTTGTAAATTTGAAAACAATTCATCGCGTTTAAAGCCTGAAGTATGGCTCTATCTTTAGGTGAAGAATTTTAAGCTTCACCTCAATTTTTCAACCGTCAATGTCAAATAGATTCGAGCTAGACCTCTGGTCGTAAAGTTCTAAATGTAGATCGAAAGGACAGCTGGAATGCTGAATGACGGGCCTGAGCCCAAACACTCGAACGTGCTTTACTTAAAATTCTCTAACGTCGCCAATTTTGAAGATATCGATATGAAATTTATAGGGTATATTCGTAAAACCTTCAGAAAATGCTGAAAAGAAACGTCGATTTTTCTTGAGTTTTTAGGTAGACGTAGCCACTTAATGTGGTCAAAAATACACAAAGAACTATTGATAGAAAAATCAAGTTAAATAAAAACACGCTTTGTCGGAAAGCGTCATAATCCAATTAAATTTTTCTACAACTCCATTCCGGAAAATATTTTGTAATATCGCCTACATACGCTACTTAAAATATGAAAGGAACAAAAAATGTCTTCATTTTTTATTAGTGTTTTTCGAAGCACTGTATCTATGTGAAAAATGGTCGTATCGAGATGAAAAAAATTACATTTTGAAGCTTCAAGTTCCTAGTTTTAAGGATTGTTGGCAATACATTTCTGTGAGCTAGGGTTACCGCGCAATCATAAGACATAGCGGGAGAATTTTTTTTCAATTTTTTCAGTTAAATCAATATCATCAATCAACAACATCAGTGAGCTTGTTTATTCAGATTCAATATAGTTTTTTCGGTCTCTCTATGTTAATTTTTTGCTGAGATATGCGACTTTGAATGAAAAAAGATCGTTTCGTCATTGAGCGTCGATATCTCAGCAACCAATGATCACACAGGGAATTAAAGGACAGCTTTGAAAACTTGGATATATTTCCTACAGGACCCTTTCGTTGATTGTTGAGAAAAAATAATCATTTCACCCTTGACATTAATTTGAAAAAAGGACAAAAAATTACTTTTTATGGTTTTTTGGTCAATCTACCACTACTTTACAAATATTGATGGAAAGACTAATGTTGCCAGATTCTTTTTCAGCTTGTTGTACCGAAATAGCCCTGTACATTTTCATACATAGAATTAACTGAATAAAAATTACCCGAGCCCGTGGACCCTAAAAAAAAACAAAAAAATTTGGAAAATTTCTTTCTCCTGCTATTTCTCATCATTACGCGATAACCGTAGCTCACAAAAATGTTATGACGAAAGATCTCAAAACTAGAAACATGAAGCTTCAAAATGCTTTTTTTCATCTCCATACGACCATTTTTCACATAGATACAGCGCTTTAAAGACACTAAAAAAATTGAAGAAATGATCTGTTCCTTTATTTTTTTGAAGTAGTGTATATGGCATGTGCTTTTATCCGTTGCTGTAAATCAATTAATGAAAATTTCTCTACGATATTGGTATTTCAGTACTGCTTGGACTTTCCTGCTTCAGAATATTATAAAAGTTTACCAGAACGCGGAAGATTATCGGAAAATAGAGTAGCAGTTGTCAAGGATACCATTAGACTGAAGTGGCTAACTTCCATGTCACGTTGACATTAAAATAGGGGGATAAGGCAGAAGGCAAATCAATCAGTCCGATCGTTGTATCCACAATTCGGGCTTCTACTTATTGAAATGAAGAACAATGTGCAAATACCGGTTTCAATTTCGTGATCTCCCTTTTCCGTAAACTCTCCTTTATTTTCCTCCGCATGGAAAAGTAATGGTAACACACGGCTGCGTTTTCCACAACCTCGTTCTCAGCTATGAGAAAATCCCACTTGTTATTTCAAATGGTTCGCGATTTACGGGAGCAAACTAGAAGACCTCGCAATTCAGGAGCGAGCGGTGAAAGTAAAAACAGCAGGGGTGGCGGAAAAATGCAGCTGAAGAAAGGTATAACCGCGGAAGACTCCGGTCGATTTGTTCGAGCGCGGTTTTCCGAGTTTTCCGTTTCCGTTTATGGCCATTTCGAGTTGCACCCGCATACGCGACATCGATATTGATATCGATGCTATTCTTACGACCGCATTCTTGCCCATTTTCGCTTTGCTTCCATTTTCTAGCTTTGTATAATTTGATCCTCGTACTTTTAGGACACGTGGTCAACAAAAACGCCAACTATAAAGTAGGATACCCGCTAGAGGACAAATAAAAAGTATGCAACCATTTGAAACGTCACGGTTTTTGTTCCTGTTCCTCATCCTGCATTGGCATGTAACGATTGATTTGGGCATCTCAACCTTCCGATATTAGAACAAAATTACTGATTTTTGAACCTGATCCTTACTGATATTAGAACAAAATAATTTTGCCATATAGACCAATAAAAAAATATTAATATCTCCGTAACGCAAAAGTATAAAGGTTTGATTCTTAGACGGTGTGTGTACATTGACTTAGGAATGCCAAAATGGAGAAGAAAATTCTCAAAATATTGGCTCTTTTTAATGTCAAACTGACGTGCCGTGTAATTTGAAACTTTAAACTTCGTTTGAAAAATAACAACGGGGTGATCCGAAAACTGGGTGCATACGAGTTCATGGTGTTCTAAACATAGCGCGCGGGACCTCAGGAGGATACTTGCAGATTTATCCAACGATTTATAGAATTATACGTATACCCGTGCAGAAATTGTTGTAGGGATGCAATTGGATTCCCGTACTTATTCCTTCTTCCTGATAGAAATCCAATCCGTCATTGAATTCGATCCATATACTAAAACGTTACATTGGATTCTCATCGGCATGTCCCATTCTAATGTACGAATCCCATTTATATCCTGAAGATTCCCACATTATCGAACAGAATCCGATAAGACTCTGGATGGAACCCATCCCATTTTGTACGTTGAATTTTCTGAACAAATTGTATAGATATACGTAATAAGTGGATCTCAAAAAACTATAAATCTCATATTGAAAAAGAATAGAGTGTATCTAAAAAATCAATTTGAATCACATCACTGAAAATCCACTGTAATTATCGTTCGTTGTTTATTTGACTGCACTTGGACCTAAGATCACCACACACGTGCATGTTCGCGAAGCGTGCAGGTTATGTTTCAACACGACCAGTTTTTCTCGTGACTTTTCACATATTTTCGTTTCGAACATGGTAAGAATTCTGAAACGGCGTTCATCGGGGAACCGTGCAGAATCCTATTGGATCCCAATGAGGACTCCCTATGTGTGGTATCCCTAACAGATTCCTATAGAGATGTGGGTGCATCTTAGGACTCCCCAATAAATGTGAGTACAGAGTCACGAAAGGATATTTCTTTGGGAGATCCAACAAATTCCGGTTGAGAATTTCAAATAAAACATTCTCAGCTAACGTCAATCAGGAAATGGCGCGGAATCCGCTTGGACTTTCTACGTTCGGGGCACCAATCAAATCTCTATAGGGATGTGGTAGGATCTGGGGATTCTACAACGAATTTCAGCGCGGATATCGTTATGCTATGAGCGAAGTGAAATACGAAGTGAAAACCCGACGGTGCATTTGCTTTTTCGTCGCAATTTCTCAGCGTGTTTTGTATTTCATCTTAACCCTTCGACTGCACACGTCTGCCATGAACCTCTGACTGCATATGGGGTCAATCGGACCCTAGAAGTTTTTCAGATCTTTGTATTTCGGTGTGTATGCATTTTTTTGTAGAGACGTTTTTTGTAGTCAATGATTCTTATTTTATGGCCCAAAATTTATTTTTTAAGAAAAACAAAAATGAAGTGCCGAAACAGTCGTTCAAAGTAGGAGATGCATTGAAAAATACGGTTGCATGAAGAAGATCGATTTTTTTTCTTCGAAGTATTAAAAAAATCCTTTGAAGTTTTTAAAGAGGAAGGTTCGTGGATACGAAAATACAAGACAGTGTCGACCATCTCTCCAAAAAAGTATATTTATTCGGAGGTTTGAATTTGAGCATTTTCGGGATAGTGAAAAATGGAAAAAATCGACTCCTTCGGCAGATTAATTTTTGAAAACGTATATTTTTTTTAAACTTCAATGACTTATTATTATTGCCATTTACCGCAATCGACGCATAGGTACTTTCGGTGCTCGTTGACATAGCCCTCCCACCTAACGGACACTTGCTTACAGTTTTATGACCGGCATTCTAAATACATAATTTATGATAGTAGCGCAAAATAAAGAATATCTATGGTCATTTTCTACCGTAACTCACTTACATGTAGTAATAAAACACCAAATTTCACAACAAAAAAAAATAATTTTTACCGCACTACTGCACAAACGGGGTCAACTCGACCCCAGGTGTTTTTTCACCAGCTGTCCTCAGTACACGGGCAGGATGTAGGATGGGGGCCGAATGTCCACCTATAAAGTAGGAGTGAGGGAACATTCGAACGCCGCACGGCGGCCGAATAGATTACCCCGTTTTACGAAACAGTCAGGTAAACAAGAAAATGGGGTCAAAACGACCCCGTGTGCAGTCGAAGGGTCAAAACCAAAGGTTAACAAATAACATTTATTACGCCGGAGATGGAATCTTTCCATCCTTATGTCTCGAATTTCATTAAACATCGGAGGCTAATCGCATCCAAGAAAATAAAAGACCATTCTTCCCCTATAATGATAATTTTCTAAATTAATAGAAGTAATACTAAAGGACTCCATATGCTCCAATCATAAATGCATTTTTCTACCCAGATAATTCGTCGGGCAGTGGTTGGGTGCGTGCGAATGTCCCACCCTTTTCTTTCCCTTTTCCCTCGACAATTCCAATGAACCACATACGACAGTCGTGAAAAAAAAAGTGACGCGCCAACTTTTCGTCTCCTCAGATTACAACTTGACTCGTGTAACGTCACCTTTATTCAAATTATTTTTTAAAAGCATTTGGGAGGGTTTCATAGATAAGGATAATGGAGCGACTTTTCGGAACTCGGTGTAACTTTCTTCTTTACTTTCTTTCGAGCACAAATGTATATGCCAAGCCACAAGGTCATATTTTTTTGCAACAGCAATATCCGTGGTACACATCTTCGCGCAATAAGACCGACGTATCGAAGGATACTGAGAGTTCGGGGGAATTCACGAGTATAGAGACGCGTGGCAAAGACGTAGTAGAAAAGGACGAGGATAGATCAACTTGGAATTGAACCCTCGGGAGATGAGAAAATGGAAGGAACCGAGAAGGAAATATTTCGGTTAAATCGAAGAGACGGAGAAACACGGTCTGTCTAACACTCCCGGAGAGTTGCACGATTCTCGAGAGCCCGAAGTTTCATGATATTCCTTTTATTCGAACCTCCGATACTTATTGTTTTTCTTCTTCGTCTTCTTTATTCCTCTATCGTACTCGCGCACGGTTTCTGTTCTGCACCACGGGTGGGTGTTTCGTTCGATAAGCGGTACGAGTTTCCCCATTAAAAGTATTACCACATCGGTGATAACGAGTGCGAAACGTGAAAGTGGCACATCGTGAAACTGAGCGTGCGTATACATGCCCGCAACTTTTGCCCGGATATTCTCGCATAAAGTCTGCGCGGTAAGAGTCGCCCATGCCTAATCGAAAAACCTCGTGGACGTTACTTTTTCTTCTTCCGCTTTCACAACGTGTCTTTTTTCTCGATTCTACTGCGAATGAGTGAAGGATTCGATCTCCGTATGAGTGAAGGATTCGATCTCCGTCGCGTCACGGGGCATTCAGGGTACTATGGGGTACCCTCTTTCATTCGAAATCAAAACGTCACCATGAACAAACGAAATATATGATCAGTAAAGAGGAAAAACTAGTCATGACAACTGCATCGAGGAGTCGTTCACGGGGAATATGAAGGAGAATCATTTCATGACGGGCTCATCGATCTTTATGAACTGTCACGGGTATCGCGCGTTTGCGTAGGCGGAGGGAAGGGAAAGGGAATGCTCATACATCTTTGAATCCAATAAAATTCAAGTTTGGTTTTAATTATAAAGTTCAAAAATAAAAGGCTCGATACAATGAAAAAAGTCATATTTAACAGTAACAACTAAAAAGGTTGAATGGGGACTCGATATAACAGAAAAGAATTAATAAGAAATAACAAAAGCAATTTTTCCAATGCAATTGAGGTTAATTCACGCCGAATTCGAGACGAGCGAATTCCCTACTTAATTTCTCGATCCGTTTCAAATATTCACTAACTTTCTTTAAGGGGTGGGTTTCGAAGCCAAAAAAAGCTTATTTTCTCTATTTAAAAAATATAATATATAAATTATTTTATTCAAAATGTTAAGCACATAAAAGAGCAACATTTCAACAATATTATTGAAAATTTTCATCCAAAAATTTGGGAATTTCAGTCGGTGAGACCTGATTTCCGGAGACCCCTGAAGAAAAGTGTCCTCGTGGTGGTCAGGATTACTTATGATAGCTTCATCTGAAATTAAAGAACCAATTTTTTCTGTTAGAAGATAAGTATAGCTCGTGATTGAACAAAGGATTAAAAAAAAATGACATCTAAGTTTTTGGCAGAGTTGATGCAAAATAGTTCGATTTTTGGTAAAATTTACACTACGTATAGCCTTGTACAATTCGTTGTAATCGAAAAAAAAACTTTCGTTTAATCACCAGTCAATGCTATTTTGAAGAAGTGTGCGAAATTTCAATAAGATCGGTGCATTGGTTTTTGAAAAATCGTGTTCACCGACTTTAGAGGTCGTCCATTAATCACGTGAGGCTCAAATAGGGAAGGGGATTTGGATAACATCACGATTGATCATGCCGGACGAGGGGGGGGGGGGGGGGTGTTGTGACTTATCACGTGTATTTTTTTGTGCAAAAGGGAGAGGGGCAGAAACCTCATCACATATCACTACGGGGGGGGGGGGGGGGGTCAAAAAGTGGCCAAAAAACCTCACGTGATCAATGGACGACCCCTTCGATATATACCTGCGTCGCTCCTGGCCGGTCTTTCCCAACGGGGGAATCCCCAAAGGTTCTCTCTCCTAGACTTTTACTCCAATTGACTTAATACTTTGGGAGAATATTCTAGACATATTGTACTATTAGTTAATCAAAAAAAATTAATGGATTTTTTAAGTTTTCAAACCCACGTAACCCCTTAATGTTGGGCGACTTTCTCGGGCAACGCGGCCTACCGCGTACGCAAATTGCAAAGGAAGAAGGAAAAAAAGAGAAAAATAACACTAGCTCGAAATATAAGCGTGAGACTTGATAATAATAATAATGAACGATATAATAATAATGGTTCTCCGAACGCAATGGCCTCTTATATTCTGGACCACGACTGCCTCAACGTTTTAACAATTACGCGAAGCTATAACGAATGAAGAAAGAAGAAAGACGAAAATCGATGATAAATCTTTGCAACGGAAATATAAATGTCCTACACGGCGATCGCGGAGAATTGCGAATGGGACGTCACTCGATCAGAGTTGCCAGACGTGTAGTGAGCGAAACCACCGCCAGACGCCGCTTGTTTAGCCCAAAAACCGCGAGACTTTACGAAGCCCAAATAGCGCGGTAAAAGCTCGCATATAACCCAAATTCATGGTTTTGGTAGGTCATGAAGGAAAAGCACCGATATAAGTTAGAAATTGAATTATTTCTTTAATCATTTTAAAATCAAACATAATCAAATATCTGTATTTTGTAGCAGGCTAAAACAATCACAAAAATAAACAAATACTTATTCCTTGAGATTACACTAGTACAAAAATCACCCAGTTTCAATCACAGTCTCATATATGATATATGAATAAGAATGTTAAAGTAAATATCTTTACGTTCTCTGGAAATCTAAATCAACTATGTCCATCAGAGAAGCATAAAATTCGTTTAGCAGGTCCTCTGCATTCGAAATTTGAATCTCTGGTACATCAATATTCTTTGACACATTCTCTTGGCCAGGGACAGGGCCGGAGTCCGGATCATCCGGATACAAGTTGAACTCAGCTTCCCTTGTCGGCTGAGAAGAGGACGCGGGGGTATATGAGTTTGTTATGTATTTTTATTTTATGATACGTAATTAATAAACAGTTTTTCTATTTTACATTTGAAGTTTACTTTTCCACCAATTCATAATCATAAATTTTAAAGTCGTGTTGTCTGTGACCATGGATTCAAGCGGGACAATAATAGGCTTTTTGTGTCCATGACGCAATTTCATACAAACTTTAAATCACACTAAGTGAATCACATAACAATGACTCGATGGCTGTATAATTGTATATTTTCATTTAAGATTTTAATAAATATGAATTCACTACGTTAAATTATTTACAGGTATAAAATATATTACTCTAACGCCCATAATGAAAGTTACCTCCAGAAAATAGTTGTTAACGATTGCGTTATCGACTTGGGTGCTCCTCTATTCTTCTATTTTGGCGCACACATACGTATGGTGTGTAAAAAAGAACACGATTTTTGTATAATCGTTTGGTAGCGTGCTGTATTATGTTATGTGCTGATATGTTTCTTATGTGCGTGAGCAAACACGTGATGATAATTTGTGACCGTAGTAAATTGTGTGTATGTGTGTATTTCCTCACTCCCTGTAAAAAGGTGCGGATGGTTTTGTTCGAAGCGAATTATGCAAGGCGCGTCCTGTAGTTACATGGTCTAAGAACCCAAAGAAAGCCATTTTATTTCTCCTCCCATTTCTAATGGCCTCCCAAGATAGCCCAAATCGCGGTTTATAGCCCAATCTGGCAACTCTGCACTCGATTCGGCCCTAGGCCGTGGCCTGGCCGCGGCTACACGCACACGAGGGGTAATTTTTTAGGGACAACGGAAATCCGCCACTGCATCGTCTTACAATTTTCCACGCGGATAAATTTCTGTTGACTATATTTATGAACACTCGGAAAACTCTATAATCCACGCGGACGATTTTTAATGAGCTGTACAAAAATATTTCAGCGTCGCGCGCGGAAAGGACGTCGACTCGGGATTAGCAGGAGGGTGGGACGAGGGGGTATCGCCCGAGCGATAATTTCATGCACCGTCTCGAATTTTTCCGCGGCTTTTTCCCGTGCCACTCTCGCAAGATAAGAAGAGACTTACTTGACGTTCGGTGACTCGAAGCTCATCCCTTTCGTATTTTTGTCCGTTAATTTATTTGCCTTTCTTTCTCTCTCTCTCTCTCTCTCTCTCTCTCTCTCTCTCTCTCTCTCTCTCTCTCTCTCTCTCTCCTTCCTTTGCTCTCGATTCGCTCTTAAATATCTCGTGCTTCGCTGACCACGCTCGAAGACCCAATGGCCGATCACGCCGGCCGGCTTCCCGGTCGTTCCCAAATGTTCTGAAGATGGGTGAACCTCCCATCGATTCCGTGTTCGATCGCCTCGTCTCGCTCTTGCGGCAGTTTCAGTCAATCGATCCCCGAGTCGATGTAGGCCTCGGCCGGTAAGAGCGCCGACCAGCCACACCGCTCGAGGGGCGATGGTGCCTCTTGCTGTGATGACAGACGGCGTCTCGGGAGATGGCAGCAGGGCAACTCCGGAAAGCGACGCACATGGTGTAGTTGGCGCGAGACGTAGCTGCGACGAGACGAGGATGAAGATCACCAGGCCGGTCAAGTCAAACGGCACAAACACGAAAGAGCTAGGCTTGAGCAAGCATCATCGATTGTAGATCTCACATTGTGAATGGAATGTGCTTGTAAATAAAATACAATAGTGTGATGGAACTAATAACGATTACTTGTGGATTTCAATGTATCCTCATGACTTCCTTTCGCCCTAAAAGCATATCTATAGGTATGTGACGAAGAGAATCTTAATGAAATTGCGTACATTGGCTGCACACAATTTTTTTTCTGCCGTACAACAAAATTTCTGTTTAAATTATTGTTTGCATCGAAAATTTATATAAAAGATGTTGTAATGTAGGTAGAAAACTTTCGATAGTCATCATGGATCGGAAGTTCGCGAAATTGTTGCTGGTGAGAAAAGGACTATGGGGGGAAAAGTTCTTCCTCAAACACGCGTCAACAATCCCAAATATGACGTGTAACGCTGTTTTTACAACGTAAACATCACACGCGGTGCTGTCATTCACGCAAACACCTGATTTAAATGGCGACCGGCATACTGCACTAGCAGACGAAAACCAATCCAAGTTTTGCCAAAACTCGCCGCAAGGGCTGCGCCACTAGAGTTACTTCGGAGGCCTATAGCCGACGGCCCGTGTGGTCTTCTTTTCCGTGGCGACGTAGATGGGTTAAGGGGCGAGACGGGAAGGAGTTCGTCGTGGATGCTATATAATAATAATTCATACTAATCCTTAAGGTTGTTATGGGGTTTAGCCGTCGGGGGTGAAGTAAGAGGGGAGCGCCCTATGGTTATGCACAGAGCCGATTGCCTGTTAACAACTGTTAGTTTTCAAACGATCGTCATATTAAACGTACGTTTTCAAACTATTTTTCTACGTCTATTTCTAAAAATATGCATTTTTGAACATTCGGTGATCACAAAAGTGTTGTCATTACTTTGTTTAATTATTTTCTATAACTTTTTCTCGCTCAATTAACGCGAAACGAATTGACAACGTCGTAAATCGTGGTATATCATAATGGCCAGGTTGGCAGAAGTGTCGCGACGTTAAAGCTGTCAAAAATGAATATCGGTCCGAGTAAAAAAAAATCCGCTGAAAAGAAAAAGTGTGTACTAAAAGCTGTCTCTTATCTCGAAGAAATAAAAAAATTGAATAATTTTTCGATATTCAAAAAAAAAATTATGTATAAAAAAAAAATCCGCGTCATTTTGTCTTTGCCTAGAAATATCTAGAAATGTATAATTTCTGAACATAGTTATCAAATTAATATTAAGTAATTATTACCAATGAAGAGAATAAGTACCAATAATATTCGTTGTTAATTATCCTGATCGAGTAGTTTGAAGTTCCCGGGCATAATTACCGAATACCGATAAGATAGGTAGCGCTTGTGCCGTCTACGACGTTGCCGTGATTGCACAGTCTAATATTTGGTGTGCTTGATACCAAGGGTTAGTCTGATAACTAGTCGAACCGTACCTATTTTTTCAGCTCCGTGGTAACATTCACTTAGCAAATATTAATAATGTACTGAAAAATGATCGGCAGTTTTCCATAAGCGTTATGTAATTAGCCCACGAAATACGTCGAGTTGCCGATTTTTTCTCTAAAAAACGGTACAGTGGGTCGTATTCAAACTGCACAGGATAATCAGCAAAGAGGTTATAAAGGTCCAGAAAAGATTTGAGCTTGGTGGTAACATGTTGACTTAACCCCATAACCACCTTAAGGATAACAATTAAATAGTCGGTGAAGGCGCGGTGACGGAGATTAAGCCCGAGCGTGGTCACGCGGGCTTTTTCTCGACATTTTTGTGACGTCAAGTCACAGAACATAAAAAAATTAGCAAGGCTCATGCGAGCTGCTAAATTTGACTAAAAATGTTGTACATTGCGAGGCTTTTAATGCGTTACATCTATGTGGCTCACCGAAAAAATGAGATTTTTAAAAAGAATACCACAAAAGAAATCAAAATGAAGTTTGGAGGGTTTATTCTCCATATGTTGAGGTCTACAACAAAAATCTATTTTTTTGTATACCAAGCTCCCATTTGAATTCTGCGTGTACCCACCGAAGCATTTTGATAGTAGGTCTTCAGTTGTCAGGTGATTGTATATTTCTTGTACAACGACTGGACTGCACGACACCAAACTCCTACTTTCACCATCTGGGCTGTTTCATGCGTTTCGGAGCGCTCGAAGGCGCTTCGGAAAATGAGCTCTAGAAATTAAAAAGAAATAAAAATTGCACGTGTAATTTCTTTTGTATATCATTCTTGTCGTACTTATGCATCATTCAAGCCAAAAAAACGGTCGCACATTTTGTTCTACTCAGATGTAAAACCTTCATTTTCACGACGAGCAAATACTATACAAATATTTAGTACCGAATACGGCGGAAAATTTGCGAAAATATGTAAATCTTGTTGATCGTCTATTATGCACTTTCATTATTTAAAATACTATATACTGAAGGACGGATATACCAGTTCGACGAATACGTCTGGTCGCATATATATTTATTTATCAATACACACACACACGCGCGCCCGCGCGCTTATATATATATATATATATATATATATATATATACGCCATCAGTATACAAGAGACGAAAAACATTGCCATGCATGCACGTATATCCGTGGCAAACCAATTCTGTGCTTGTCCGGGCTTAATCCTTTGCCGTAACTTCACAGCCCTCGAGGTTTGCTCGCAAACTCTGTATCACGTTGTACGCATCATCCCTATACCGATCGTGCTCGCGTGATATTTACACTCGCGTTTCCTGCATTACAAACAAACGATATCCAAAACCGAAAGCTCTGTCGTACTCACCGGAAATGCCTACACAACGCTCCGGCCTCCCTGATTAATATGCAAATATCGAATGATCGATACATGACACTAAATTCGCTTTTCCTCCCTCCCCCCTCTCACTCTCTCTCTCTCTCTATATATATATACACAGGGTGTCCCTCTTATCTCTGTCACCCGAAATGACTCGGTAATTACCGGCGTTACAAAAAAATGTTCCAGACAAAATTTGTACGGTGTGAAGGGGGCCATCAAATGCGACCAATTTTTTTTATTTCGGTCGAGGCGCTGATACAAAGTGAAGGTCACCTCCACTTTTTTAAATGGAATGGTACATTTTTTTAACCATCTTGTGGATCACCTCAAGCCGCATAGAAAAAACTAGGGGGTCAAAGTCATTCAAGGTCGTTCAAGGTCAGTATCGAACACCTATTTAGATTTGTATTATCGATACTGACCTTGAATGACCTTGAACGACTGTGACCCCCTAATATTTTTTATGCGGCTTGAGGTGCTCCACAAGATGGTTAAAAAAATGTACCATTCCATTTAAAAAAATAGAGGTGACCTTTATTGTGCGTTAGCGCCTCCACCGAAATAAAAGAAATGGTCGCATTTGATAGCCCCCTTCACACCGTACAACTTTTGTCTGGAACATTTTTTCTGACGTCGATAATTACCGAGTTATTTTGGGTGGCAGAGATAAGAGGGACACCCTGTGTATATAGACATGTATACATATATCCCTCTATCTCTCATGTTGGCTCTTCGCAGTCCCATAAGACCATTATCATTCACGGAACAAAACTAGCCGATGGACACGGCACTCAGCCACATTCGATTCATTATTATAATATATTGGGATTCGTTGAATGATTATTTATTTAGTACCGATATCGACCATTGGGTTTCTCTAAAGCAGGCGATCGATTATGGAATATTCAATAATATCAACCGGTAAGTTATCTCGCGGTGAGCCACGCATTCATTTGGGACTGCGAAATAAATATATAGCACAAGTTAATCCATACCATGCTGCGTGTACATTGCCGATGGAGAAATAATGTAACTAATCATTGCCGCGTGGAATCAATGTTTCATTATCCCCTGCGCCGTTGATGGCGTCAGTTGATTGGGTCGTCAAACCTGCGGTAGGCTCCCCGGACAATAATAATATTGATTGACTCATCCGCACGCCACTTCTTTGTTACATACAATTAACGCCTTTTCAATGAGGTAGAATAATCAGAAAACAATCCGAGGATTTGTTGGATTGTTTTCTGTTTTTTTTTAAATTCAAAGTGCTTTCAATGTACTTTTCTTTGACGGAGGAAAAAAGAATCCGAGGATTCGTGCGTTGGCGTTTGTTAATACTTAAAATACATTTACGGCATACTGTTCCAAAAGCGCGATCTAACTAATTGATTTTCATTATGCAAAACATAAATCATCGCCGCTTCCAATTGCGGATCTGGCATTCTGAAAATTAATATCTGAAAATTGTATGGTAAATTTGGAGTAGGGCAGAGCGGCGTCACTTGATCATGATTTTGTTCGAAGGGTTCGTACACAAATTACGTAACGCCCAATTCCCCAATTTTCGACTCCCCCTCCCTCCACGTACCAGGGCCGTAACGCCCCCCCCCCCCCCCACTAATCCGTTACGTAACGGGTGCTTTGTGAAATGTTGTATTCATCGACATCTTGTCCCATCGACATCTTGATGGAAGTTTATCTGCAGATAAAAACTGGAAAATTTATCGATATCCATACAACTATAGCTATCATTATGCGTAGCCGTTTTTTTTTACAAAATGGCGACGGTGTGAACCGTTTTTTTTTCTTTTTTCAATGCCTTTTTTTATTCAAACAGTCTTTATAAATAGTAATTATCAAAATGAATAAAAATCAGCTACGTACGACCTTAGTCACTGCGATTGCAAAACTTGAACAAAATTAAAAATTGATAATCGGTTAATAAGTTTTTGAGTATTCGCTGGAACAAGGTCGAATAAAGTTGTTTCGAGAAAAACGCATTCAAAGTTTTTGTTCCGTTTTTCTTGATATGAAGTGATGTTTTTTTTCTAGAATATTGATCCTTACATCAAGGGTTAAGGCCATAGTAGAATTTTCAAAAAATCGATTTTTTTTCGCTAGAACGGTGCTTTATCATCATAAGAATAAGTTACTATTCGATTTATAGCAAGAAAATTTTGTTTTCACCGACTTTGAGCCGGTCCATAGAATACCTAAAACTTCAAACGCGTTTTTCTTGAAACAGCTTTTTCCAATTGGCGTGACAAATAACTTCAACGATTTTCACTCGATTTACTTCAATATTGAAAGTTATGTTCCTAATTGCATTTCGCAGAGAAGTACGTACGGAATTTCTGATTAATCGAAAACTTTTCATTTTATAGGCAGTTTTATACGAAATTTTTCACTGAAAATTCTTTCAAATACCTACAACTTTTGAATAAAACAATATTTTTTAAAATTCCGTACGTTCTTCTCTGGGTATTCTAATGCAGATTGACGACAATTTTTGTTTTTTTGTTCTTGTTAAAAAATTGTGGATGCTAAATGTCACGCCGCAGGGCGCCTAAAAAAAGATAGCAAATAAAAATATTAGTAGTCGGCCATTTTGTACATCGAAAAAAAAAAACAAAAATTCTAAAAGCTTGAGATTCATACTAGATATATGTGTAATGAATTTTATGAGTGAATCTCTTTTTCATACGAAAAAAAATTGTTAAATTCGCACATGATTTTATACCCGTTACTGTGACCTAACCCCTTAAAGTATCTAGTCCCGGACGATATGGCGGTTATTCATCTTCATTATATTTCACAAAATAATAAGACGCTGCACTTCGTCCATTGTGAACGATGCCACACCTGAAGGGACTGAAGGTCCTAACCGGTCCTGACAGGTAGCGCTGTCCTCACTAAAGTGACTGTAGCTCCGTCAATTTTCGGACCCTTGACTTGAAATTTTGCCAACATAATCTTGAATACATGTACTTTCAGTAATTGTAAAAAAAATAACAGAAGATTTCGTTTGAAAATTTTGCTAGGGAACGTGGGAATTTTTGCACAGTGGCTTTCCCCCTTAACCTACATTTATGCATGGAAAGCTGTCAACTTTCCGCGGCAAAATTGCGCGCGAGTTTTTAATTAAAAACTGAAACATGTAGAAATGTTGCAGTTTCTGATAGGTTTTTTTCACAAGAGAAATATAAAAAAGAAGAAGAAAGCCTAGTTCTATCCAATCTGTTGTCTTTTGCCGCTTTTCGGATACTTTTGCTGTTGATGACTTCTTCTGCGGCACGTTTCATCGCATCTTTAGAGACTATAGGTCCTTCAGTTTTTCCCTTGTACTTTCGCATCCTGAAAAACGATAGTTTTTGTAGAAAGATTCATAGGTACTTGGGGTGGGGTTTAAACACCTGATTTTTAATGCAAATCAAATGAGCCATGCTCAAGAGACCTCGCTTGTTTTGGCGCCCACCCAGTGGGGAGCCCACCCAGTGGGGAGCCCACCCAGTGGGGAGCCCACCCAGTGTGGAGCCCACCCAGTGGGGAGCCCACCCAGTCTGGAGCCCACCCAGTGGGGAGCCCACCTAGTGGGTCAACTGAGCCACCCCACGGGGCTAGTTGAGCCAGTGGGATAGTAATAGTTTTTTGTCACAAGAGAAACATAAAAAAGACGAAGAAAGCCTAGTTCCATCTAATTTGTTATTTTGTTGTCGCTTTTCGGATACTTTTACCGTTCAAGGTCTTTCAGTTTTTCTCTTGTACTTTCGCATTCTGAAAAAAAGAAATCGTTTTTGTAGAAAGACTCATAGGTACTTGGGGTAGGGTCTAAACACCTGATTTTTAATGCAAATCTAATGAGCCATGCTCAAGAGATGCCGCTTGTTTTGGCTCAAATGACCTCTTCCCCATTTTTTCACTAATTGGACCGAGCCACCCTAAGACTATTAATATTAGATTTTTTTTTCTGTCATCGTATAAATACACTATTATGAAATCAAAATACACTTACTTGATTGCCGCAACACACCAAGCATGAGGTGGAGACCAAAAGATACGACGAACTGCTTTTTTTACTTTTGGCGCGAAAATAGTAGCAACGTGCGTGACACTCAAACCGAACACCTTCCCGCTTCTTCTGACATCCCGCACTTGTATCTAGCATGTACCGTCTGTGAGCTAGTGTGGGTGACTCAGGAGACCCCACGGTTTATAAGACCCCACTCTAGCCTTATCATAAAGAATCCGCTTGCGGAAATCGCATGGAAAAAGTGGTCTAGGACTGGGAGAAAATGTACTTACAAATGAAACATCTTCGCATTTTTATGTCAGGCGTATATGTACATATTACATCAAATTATATCTTTTGATGTTCAAAGCAAGAAACCCCCTGTTACAGAGCACTCGACTGGAGCATGATATTACCGGTGGCACACTGATCGCCGCAAATACCTTGACACTGAGGGTCTTGAAGCTCGGCAACTCTGGCGATTACACCTGTCACGTGAGAAACGCTGTCGGGGAAGCTATGAGCCATCCAATCAATATCCACATGAAGTGTGAGTGGACTAAAGGAATTCAAAATTGCAACTTGAAAGTGCACTGTCATAAGAGTATTAGATTCACTATTAGTATAATTGCAGCATGCCCTAATAAGTCATACACAATATACGACAACAACAACATTGTTCCCGAGAATGGCAATTGCTATTTTGAAATTAATGTTTTACGTTAGATATTAATATAATATCGAGTGAGTTTTATTAATATATATTAATAAAACTCTAAATAAAACTGAATAAAAATAAATAAAAAAAAAGATTAACATATCTATTAATATCTAGTGAGTTTTACTCGCTAGATATTTGTCACCAATCCTATGAAGATTGCCCTTTGAGCAATTGCCTGTTGGACCAAATTTATATTCATGGAAATTTTTTTTGTCCTTTGGAAGTGCTATTTAGCACAGTCGTGCTGTCGCTGAAAAACTCCGTAATCGGGAAAAAATAGAAAAAGGCCAGTTTTTTGACACGTGATTGTGTAGGTGCCGGGGGTGCTAAATTCAAGTCTGCCTAAAAATCGGGGTACAGGGTTTTTGAAGGGATAAAAAGGGATGGGGGTGAATTGATGCTAAATACAATCCCTACGACGTTGGCGCCGTGAGCCAAAATGTTCAGAAAAATCCGAACTTTAGTTTTGTGCACAGCGCCGATATCGTGGAATTTCATTTTGGGGGTGGAAAAGTGGGGTGAATATTTAAAAAATCAGTTTTAATTCAGCAACTCTTTAGGAAAAAATCGTACACTTTTTGTTCAAACGAGAACGTTGTAGCCCTTGAAAAGACGCGTCGATCGAGTGTTTAATCATCACTCTCCTATAATATCTTAACCCCCAAAAAATGGTTGAAATACCAAAAAAATAGTTTATTGCATAACTCAAAAACAATCGTTTTTTCGGGTATGGTTTAAATGTACGAAATATGAAGAATCATTTTCTCTGTACATTCGATTCTATGGACCACCCTTGAATTTTCATTTACCAACCCCTCTCGGGGGTGGAAATTTCAAAGTGAAATTCTGGGAAAATTATTGACCGCACGAATTCGCCACTGTCTAACTATTTGTAGCTTGAACCCTCAGCTACACATTTGTCGACAGCGCCAAACTCGTATCTCTTTATTTTCGGTTAACATATTTCCCAGAATATTATTTTGAATTTTCAACCCCCGAGAGAGGTTGGAAAAAGCAAAATTCAAGGGTGGTCCGCAGAAACGAAAATATAGAGCAAATTATTCTCTACATTTCGTACATTTAAACCACCCCCAAAAATCGATTGTTTTTTAGTTACTCAATAAACAATTTTTTTTTATACTTCAACATTTTTTTTGCTGGTGAAGATGTTATTGGAGAGGGATGATAAAATACTCGATCGACGCGTCTTTTCAAGGGCTACAACGTTCCCATTCGAACAAAACTTGTATGAATTTTTCCTAAAGAGTTATCGAATTAAAACTGATTTTTCAAAATTTCACCCCACTTTTTCACCCCCAACATGAACTTTCACGACTTCGGCGCTGTGAACAAAAATAAAGCTTGGATTTTTCTCAACATTCTGTCTCCCGGCGCCGACCGCGTCGAGTTTTGTCGTTTGGCATTAATCTACCCCCATCCCCCTTCGTTCCCTCAAAAAACGCACACCCCGATTTTTAGGCAAACTTAGAAAACTAGCCTTCTAATTTTTTCCAATTCCAATATACAGCCCGACTGTACTGATTTCATTATTCTTTTCTTTCGTTTTGATGCCTTTATTTGCCTCCCATCGACGCAGACGCCCCGAGATGCAGCGTGGGATTCAAGACGACGGAGATCAGCGCAGCACCGCGGGAGGTTATCCGTCTCAGGTGTATGGTCGATGCCCAGCCGAGTGAGACGGTGAGATTTTCATGGACGTTCAATGGGTCCAGGGGGGACGTCTCGCCGATACCAAACTCGAGGGCGCAAAACAAAGCTCTGATCAGTGTACTCGAGTATGTACCAACGGTCGACGGAGATTACGGTACACTGGCTTGCTGGGCGAGCAACAGCGTTGGGAGACAGCGTACACCGTGTACGTTCAACGTCGTCCAAGCCCGTGAGTCTCCCAAGGGATCCATTTGCTTTTTTTTCCCCCGCACAATATTACACCTTCCCGCATTTCGAAATTCCCTCGCGACTCGTTTCGTTCTTGAATCTTGTCTTTTTTTTCCCCTGAATTATTAATGCTTCTTTCTCTGGCCACTCAACTCTCCGATTTTTCCGCTTGCTCCCCGGGGTCAATGGGAGACATCAATGTGAGGGGAGATTTTTGCGGACATGTGTCCCACTTTGGAAGCCTCTTGGAGAGTTTCGTTGATGGGTAACATTGGCTCTCGTGTTTGGGGCGCGAAGCCGGCCAAAGTTTTTCGTTCCGTGCGGAATGATGATCAATGCGGAGTAAGATTGCGATCATGGAGGTGGTACGATCGGGCTCGTAAACTACATTGAGCGATGATTGGGAGAATTCAGATCGAAAAAGCATTTTTCAGATCGAAAAAGTGCTGGTGATATTTTTGGGGGAAGTCAGATCGAAAAGGCATCGAATTTAGATCGAAAAGGTGCTGGTGATATTTTTGGGGCGGAAGAGAATGGTGATGGTGTCAATTGTTTTTTTTTTTTTATAGGATTTCTTTCACCGACAAACAATTTACCTACAGTTACTGACGGGGGGGTTTTAATGCCAATGATGTCATCAAAGATGTCAACTCTCTATTCAACTACTTGAACGTCTTTCGTGTTGTACGTAGGATGAAATAAACTTTGATTCCAAATTGGGGATAATCAAACACAACTAGCTCAATGTTCAAGGACTCACACGTAGTTGAGATTTTTGAAAATATCGATTTTTCGTTTTTGACGCAGTCTCAAAAAATAACATTTCAAAGATTTTCTTTGAAAATTTCAAGTCGCACCGGTCAATATTGAGGGGCTTATGGGAGTTTATAGGTAGGTTCCGCGAACCGGCGAACTTTCAGATATTCTTTTCACAAACCTGAATATTTAACAATTACATATATTATCGAGTAAATATACATTCCAGTATACTGGTAAAATTTCAAGCCAAGTTTCCGAACTTTTGACAAAAAAGTGCGACTCTAAAAATCGTCTCATGTATACGGCGCTCTACGGAGATGACACACTGGCCACATTTCCATCTAATAATTTATACACTAAATAGCTCTAGATGCTAAATTTAAACTGCTCAAGCATGTGAAAAAATCTCAAGATTCCGTAACGACAATAAAAACAGGGGATCACCGAATGTTTAAAGATAATATTAATGATGAAACTTAAAAAAATGTGACTGGCAGAAGGATTTTCATAGCCGCGACTTTTCAGAGAAAATGTCAAAATGTCTAGATCTACTATCTTTGCGCGAATTTTTTTGTTCCAGTTTATCGTTGGGTATAATAATTGATTGTGACTTATTTTTATTAAGCGCCTTAATTAAAACTACAGAGTTTAATCAAATTATTATTTTTATTTAACGCGATTAATTAAAACCACAGAGTTTACCAATTATTCAGAAGGATCCTCCATATGGCTCCACAAAATCCGGCCCTCTGCAAAAGGAATACCTTAAACACGGTTTTTTCTCAAAATCACTTTTTCAAAACCATTGACCGCGATATTTCTAAGATCACTGCATCGATCAACTTCAAATTTGACAAGCTTTTTTACACACAAAAAATCAGTGCTTGAACGAGGGAATATTATTTTCGATGCATAGTATTTTTTATCAATAAAAATAGAGAATTTTTTTAACCCAAATTCGATACTTTCGCTCTGGACTGCGGCTATTTTTTCATCAAAAATCAATATTGCGTTAAATTCTTCGTCCAAGCACTAGAGGGTTTCATGCAAAAACTAAATCCGTTTGATTTTTCGTTTCGGGTGATTTTTCAATACGAAAATTTTAAAAGATGCTTTAAACCACACGCTCTACTGGCAAAAAAAATTGGTAACATGCACACGTTTACCCAGAAAAAAATCACGAAAATTCCTCTTTTTTTCGACCACGAGCTCGGTGTAAGCCATTGATGATCCATTGAAACCAAATAGCCATGGAATTTTAAGTCCTTAGGCCACTCTAGAGGCCGAACAAAAGGCTTTTTGGCGATTAAAAAAAAAACTACAAAATAAATCGAGATTACAAAAAAAGGTGTTTACATATAAGGGACGATTAAAAATTACAAAAAAATTACAAAAAAATTACAAAAAATTACAAAAAACTACAAAATAAATCGAGATTACAAAAAAAGGTGTTTACATATAAGGGACGATTAAAAAGGGCGATTAAAAAAAAACTACAAATTAAATCGAGATTACAAAAAAAGGTGTTTACATATAAGGGACTGTATACAATAATTTTTTTGAAGCGATCAATTTCAAAATGGCGGCTGTGCAGCCTTTATCTCACAACTGCATTTTTTAAGTCGGCTGGAAACATAACTCAGACAATTTTCAACCGATTCACTTGAAATGTTGAATATATCTTGAAAAATACATTGTCCATGGAAGTACGTAGGATTTTTTTTTATTTGCATAGTTCATTTGTTATTAACAATTATCTGACGATTTTTTAGGTAAATTTTTCGGTTTCCAAGAATTGCCTAATTTGCCTAAAAAAATGTCAGATAATTGTTAATAACAAATGAACTATGCAATATAAAAAAAATCCTACTTACTTCCATAGACAATGTGCTTTTCTATTCAACATTTCAAGTGAATCGGTTGAAAGTTGTCTGGGTTATGTTTCCGGCCAACTTGAAAAATGCACATTTGAGAAAAACGCTGCACACCCGCCATTTTGAAATTAATCGCTTCACAACAATTATTGTATACAGTCACTGATGTGTATAATAAACACCCTTTTTTGGAATCTCAATTTATTTTGTAGTTTTTCTGAAGAAAAAATCACCAAAAAGCCTATTTTTTCGGCCTCTAGAGTGGCCTAACCCTTGAATGTCTGCATACCTTTAGTAAGATTCTGCAGAATTATGATACACTCTAGTTTTCTATACTGCAGCGAATAGAGGTGTTGATGTTTTTCGACAATTGCTTCGCGAGGGTGAATTTCGAGTGAAGGATATGAAGAAGGAATCGAATGGAACGGCTTGACTAGTTGCATCATTTCTTGTTGATTCTATAGAACACAATTTGGACCGAGATACTTCACTGGCGTATTACGGGAGAACGTAATATACTCGATTTAATCGGACAAAACGAATTATTTGAGAGCTTTCCTTCTTGTCTAGTGTTGGCCCTGTTACGAAACCCACGTACCCTGTCTTTGCCTCCCTCGTACCAATTTCCTCGGGTATATTTGTTGCCAATATATATACAGCAAGGCTCTTCTGCGACTGAAAGTCAGGCAAAGGCTTGGTACTTTTACTCACTCACTCGTTTCCTTCCTCTCTGTTCCTCGCTCACTTTCCTCGGCCCCTTTCTCTCTCTCGTCCATGTGCGGCGAGTCGAGTGGTTTGCCCTCGAGGTCCCTGAGTGGGTAAACGTTGAGTGGTGCCCCATTGAGAATACCTCTACGAAATCGGCCGGAAATTCTCTCTCTCCCTCTGTGTGTACGTGTGCGTGAGTCGGTGTGAGTGTGGTGCCGGGTTTGAACTTCATTCCATTCCAACATTATCAGGTTCGTACCATAAATGTGTAAACAATGAGGCGACCACTCGTTAGAAAGAAAATTTCATCTGACTATTGGAGATTTTTCATTACCGAAATTTCCGACTCTTCATATACCGTGATCAAGGGTTAGATTTCCTTGCACTCAATTGGCGTTGAAGCCAAAATGACACACGATTTCACCGGTAGTTTCCGGATGAGCTAACTGCAAATCGAAGATACAATTATTGAACTCCTAGGCATTCTAGGGAAGTATTTCGGTACGTCAATCATTGCATTATGTGGAAAAATAACTGAGACAAGTTCTCAAACATATAGTGTAGATAATTGCTGATGATTGCGGAAAAAATGCGTATCTCGCTCACAAGGAACATCCCTTACGTGTTCGCCTTTGATTTTGTCGAAACTCATATATGTGATAGTGCATTGTCAACTATTAGACACGTATTTTTTTATCGGCGGGAAAACGGTTTTAAGAGGGGAAACGACCATCCGAATAAAGGCGTGTCACCCCTTAAGGGGCACTCTGTATGAAACGCCAAATTTTAGTCGATTTTCGTTTTTTTTTGGGAGGGTAAGGAATATATATATCTTTTCAGGGTCATAGGTACTTTTTATTAAATAATTCTAGTTTTCAAAACGATTTTTGTTGCTTGAAAAAAGTTCACAATGGCGGAGATGTAACCAGTCGCCGCGAAGCTGTCCGTAAGGGAGGGCGAATGCGGTGTACACACCAGCACCTTGTAGGATTATTTGAATGAACCATTAATATTGGAAAAATAATGATAATTGGCTAAAGAGGAGGCCTCAGAACAAAAACGTTGATTTTTTCGGAAATCATTTGAAACTTAGACCCAGCCAAAAACATGTTTATTTTGATAGTTTTTAGTTGGGCTTAGGCTCCTCAATGGTACGTATCATAAAAACGTGTGCCAAATATGAGCTTGATCGGTCAAATAGTTATTGAGTAATCGTGTACGCGGATTTTCAACTTATTGGAAATTTTTTTTAGAGATAATCGGGTTCAAATTTCCAGCAAGGGAAAAACGTATATCTCTGCGACTTACCGACTAGTCGGCTATTCCAGCTCCATATGAAAGTCCTTCAGCTTCCTCGTAATACTACATTTCGATGGGTATAGAAGCGTTTCTAACAACAATTATTGAATAGACGACTCACCTTGAATTTGGTGCTTATACCTGCGCGCAGGGTTCCAAATGGAGCAGAGATGGGTCACGCTTAAAAGCTCTCGGGAC
Organism: Ophion ellenae; assembly: GCA_963210295.1. NCBI lineage: Eukaryota > Metazoa > Arthropoda > Insecta > Hymenoptera > Ichneumonidae > Ophion > Ophion ellenae. The sequence continues at coordinate 50,385,868 of OY723385.1, forward strand.
GTCATTTTTGTGAAGTGACCAAAATCACTAACTGCATCGTAATCTACAGGTTTCATTTGTGAAATCAATTCAAACTGTAAATTTAGACAATCAAAAAATGCATTTTTTGAAGCCTCTATATGGAGTGCCCCCCTTAATTTAGATTTTTTCAATACTTCTATAATGGATTTTTCATTGTTTTACATTACAAGAATTTTGGTTTTTGTTCCATTCACATCGGCGGACTGCTTGTGGGTGAAACTGCAAAACCACCCCTCGACACGCCTTTCTTCGAGGGGTGGTTTTCCCTCTTGAAACCATTAGTCCGCAGATAAAAAAATATGTCTGCAATAGTTTTCAACGCTTCATCACATTTATGAGTTTCAACCAAATCGAAGGCGGACACTTAAGTGATGTTCCTTGCCAGTCACACGAAGTATTCAAGCCAAGTTCAACTCGAGTTTAAGTCAAAATTAAAACGTAATGGGATTTTAATTTTCGTTCAAGTTCAACTACTGTGTTCAATCCTGAACTGTGTATCATTATTATCTTACATTATTATCTCATTATTATCTCAACTCAAATTATTGTATTACATTATTATCTCAACGTTTAACCTGAGAGTGTACACCAAAGCCAACAACTTAATTCGAGCTGACAAAATAAACAAATCCATTAAACTTTGAATTCAAGTTAAATCCCAAGCTTGCGAACCGAAAGTATCGGTAAAAGGAGCGATAATCGTATCCGACTGTAAATGTATTAAAGGAAAGCTCTACTCTAAAAAAAACCTAGAAATAAAGTGACTAAACTGGCACTTTACTGCTTGGACAAAATGTTGGATACGTATGGCGATACGCAGCTCATGTTACATCCATTCATACACTTTGCTGAATATTCCACACTGAATAAGCGTCCATTTGGCCTCGAGGGGACGGGGAGAATTCTCTCGGTGCATAACCCGTTTACTGAAAACTAAATAAACCGAGATAAACTACAGCCCCAACAGCCCTTTTTGCTTTTCCTTCACACGGGACATTATTGCTTTTTTTCGTGACAAAAAGCCGCTGGCGATTCATCGATTTAAGCCGAGTGATTTATGAGTCCAAAAATCTCCCGTTGAAAAATTGAGTGACGCTTCGCGGTGCATACACATTGTGGCTCGGGAAAGCTTTCTCATTCATAGCCGGTAGCGTATTAGTCGCAGATCGAAACTAATTTCTTCTATCGTAATTTATCGCCCGTAAAAATGAGCCTCGAAAAATCATCCACACGTACAAGCTTCGAATAAATTTCGTTTCTTTTTCGCTCGTTTGATGACATTACGACTTTATCGTGAAACTTTTTTCTCGCGTTTTCAATGGAAATGTATTTCGAATTTTCCAAATTGTGAACAACTTTCGAGAGTAGCTTTCGGGCGCAACACAAGCGTGTTTGAAAAAAAAAAGTGGCAACATTTGAAATGTTTCGCAGAGTTACCGCAGAGACCGACCGACTGTTCGATTCACAACGAGAGCAGTGCCCTCGCGGTAAATTGCCTGCCCGGCCTGGACGGTGGTTTGCCCCAACACTTTTTGCTGGAGGTGCGCAGCAGTCATCAAGACGGCAACGAATTGGTACTGACGTCACAGACCCTGCAAACACCCCAGAGCGACCAGGGAATCGCGGGCGAATCACCACCAATCTACCAGGAGATAAATCCTCACCCGAGCTTCCATTTGCACGATCTCGATCCAGGCTTTGACTATAACGTTGCGGTTTACGCGGTCAATGGGCGCGGAAGGAGCGAACCCGCATTGTTGCGAAATGTTCGAATCTCGGAAACATTGGCGAACAAGCTCGAACGATCCGGTGGTTTCGTCCTCAAGGATCTTCAGAGTGTCATTCCCCAGGCCAATTCGGAAAACATGATCATGATCCTTGCAATTATAGGTTTGTGTATTTTACATTCATTTTTTTTCGTAATAAGCTCCCCATCGTCTTCATTCGCCGTTTACCCTTTTTCTTTCCAATATCCACTTAACGCTTTTTCCAATATCCACTTAAGAACGAGCGCGCGCTCTTGATTTCTACAGATTTTGTTCAAATTTTAACCAGACATTGTTCATATCATTATTCATGTTTGAGTGAAATTTGAGAACAGTCGACTATTGGGAGATAACAGGTTTTAAAATTGCAACTTTGGGAGATTGGGAGATAATAGGTTTTAAAATTGCAACTTTTAATACAATTTTTATTATATTAAAAAATATGTGTCCTCTATGATAAGAAGACATATGGCAACACCGCATCGTTTCACGTATCCAATGACGTAAGTTTGCGCGGCATATTTAAAATAATACTGCAACACAAATTTTTATTTGGAAGTCATTTTTCATCGAACAAAGTTTTCGATTAGTTATGAATTAACCAACACTTTGATTTGTTAATGAAGATAACATAAACAATATAAAATATCAATATTTATATCGCAAATATTTTTTTAGGATAAAAGTTTTTAACTTTAGAAACACGATAATTTTTTTTCTCGAAATATTGAACAATACTGTTCTGCGGTGTTGACATATGTCTTTTTGTTGTAGGGGACAAATATTTTTTACGGAGAATTATTCTGTCTTTACTGAACGTTTTTAGCTAAACTGAATAGTAAAGGCAATCATAACTTTTTCTACTCTTTTCCTAACGAGTTTGCTGTCTGAACATAATTTTTTTTTAATTTATTAACACTATAGACGACGAATAGTACGACGAATGATGTGACTTGACTTAAGGTCAATACAGACCTTGCAGTGTTAAAAGTTGAAATTTTAAGACCCATTATCTCCCAATCGAAATAGTGGACTGTTCCGAAATTTCACTCAAACATGCATAATGATATGAACGATGTCTGGTTAAAATTTAAACGAAATCTATAGAAATCAAGAGCGCGCGCTCGTTCTACCTTAAGGAAGGATACCACTGTACCTGCCCATTTTCGACCAATTTCTTTGGATTTTTTTTTAAAGAAAGAATAACATAGTTCAAAAGAACTTTTAGGCTCTATTGGGTATATATTGAAGTATGTAAAAAAAAAAAGATTTTTTAAAAGAATATAAAATGGCGGCGCACGAGTCGCTATAGCACTACTGTTTTTCAGTCAACCCTCTCCGTGGCACGCAGTAGAACTGTCGTGAATTCCATCCTGGAACTTAGAGTGAAATATTTTCTATAATTATATTAGTTTGACCAGTCAAGTACGGGAGGAAATGAAAAAATAATGAAAAGAAAAAAATTTAGACGAGTTTGAAAAACAGTTCGTTTTTTCGACCATAATTTTTATATAAAAAGGGATGTATTTAAAAAAAAATCAATTAATCGAAAAAGCCGCTCGTACTTGACTGTTAAAGCAATCTAAGAAGCTACAGTTAAAATTTCCAGTCGATTGGATGAAAATTGTTTGAGTTCTGCTGCGTTTCAAAAACATGGTTTTGAGAAAAACGTGTTTGAAGTCAACGATTTGATAAACGCTGCAGCTGATGAGATTTGTTCCGTAATCTAATGCCACCCATAGGTAGAAAAAAAAATTTAGTCGGTAACTTTTCCCCCAATTTTTTCACCTATTAACGGATGTGCATAATATTTTTGAAGGTTCCAACAATTCTTTCAAAGTGTTTCCAAAAAACGATTTTCCGAAAATTGGTGTCTTCCCTTGAATAATTGCGACAAACCGAAACCTCGCCATTTAGCAAACAACGACGCAGCTCATATTTGTTGCTTATAATTCAATTAATTATTTACGGATTTTTCGAAGAAATCTCGGTAATATCGCGTACGCATATGATGCTTTTGAAAAATCAGGCTCTCAGTCATGGACGGTTGTTACCATTGGGACATATTGTCATTGAGTTTGACGAAGGTAGTACAGAATACTTTCAACAACACTTTATTTGGACTTTACTGGACGAGGGTTGGGAATGAAGATTTTTATTTATCTTGTGTTTTTCCAAAAAGAAAGCGCAGCAGGCATTTTGGATGAATTCCAAAAAAAATTCCGGCAAGGAATTTGTGCAATTGTTTCTTCTATCTTTTTCATTTAACACGATAATTTACGAGAATTTTTAGGGGATTCAAAGTACGAAACATTGAATGAATAAAGATTCAACTTATTCTTGAACGTATTGGCAAATATTGATCGACTAATATATTGATATTATTTAGTATACATGAAAGCTATAATTAAAACAATATATTGGAACTTATATTTTTCAATCTTAAGGGAGACTTTGTCCTTGGAGTGCTATATTTCAGGTGTTTACATTTTATTTTTTTTAAAGGAAACGAGTAAAGCTTTTCGAGTGCGGTTTTTTTCTTGCTTTTATTCATGATATACAGAACGTTAAATTTTTTTTTAAACCAAAATGGCGGCCGTTGCAGCTCCGCGAAAACAGGTCCTCAAATCGCGGGAGGTAAACGGCTGACATCACTGCCCCCTCTTTGTTGATCTGAAACACAAATTCAAAGCATATTATCAATCTGTGACCCTTTGGTCATGGAATGACGGATGGGTTTTTCGTTTAGTACAAATTTCGGAAAATGGCGGCACTTTAAAAACATCGAATTTTCGCGTTTTTTTCGCATAAAAAGATAAATAATAAATGCAAAAATGTATCTATCGAAAAAACGATCCGTCATTCCATGAAGACATTTTTTGAGTATGCTCTCCAAATTTCAGGTCGATATGTTAATTACAGCGGTCAGGAGAATGTCAGCCATTTTTAAAAACGTTTTTTCGAGAAAAACGCGTTTAAAGTTCTGTAACGTGTTTACACAAATGTGTTTATAATTACCGCTAATCGGCAATGCCTGGTCCATAGAGGCATCCCTCCTCTTCTTCTAGCTGCTCATGTTGAGCCGCTAACATCTCCCGCTGCATTTCAAGGACAAAGTCTCCCTTAAATGGAAAAAATATCTAGCAGTCTATAGATGGTTTTAATAATCGTGCCTCGCTTCCACGTTCGGAGATTGTGCAATAGATCAAATGATAAATTCAAGATCAATCTGACATGAACACATTAACAGATAGAAAAATAGCTGCTCTTTGTCTAGCAGGATCAGAATCAGCAGATTCTTCAATATTTTCTCTGAGTCAGACTTAGGTCAGATTTTGGTTCACCGAAGAGTAAATGCGCCTTGGATACCCGTGCAGAAATTTCTTGGGGAGTCCTCGGCTCCTACTACATCCAAATAGGGATTTGACAGGTACGTCGCTCGTAAAGAGCCCGCATTGGAATTCAAGTGGATTCTGCACTATATCCCGATTGACGTCGTTTGAGAATTGTTGATTTGAAATTCTCAACCGGAATTTGTTGGATCTACCAAAAATATCCTTTCGTGATCCCCTGAACAAATTTTTTTGAGGAGCCCTGACATGCATCCCCATCTCTATAGGGATTTGTTAGGGACCCCGCACATGGAGAGTCCTCATAGGGATCCAGTTGGATTCTGCACTGTTCCTCGACGAACGCCGCTTGAGAATTTTTACCACGTTCGAATCGAAAATATGTGAAAAATCACGAGAAAAAAACTCGCCGTGTCGAAACATAACTTGCATGCTTCGTAAACGTGTACGTGTGCGGTGATATTATGTCAAAGTGCAGTAAAATGAATAACAAACGATAATTACAGTGGAATTTCAGGGATGTGATTCGGATTAGTGTTTGAGATTTACTTTTTTAAGGGGGGGAGTTACCCTCAGGCGAGGAAGAAATCGCTTATTTCTATTTTTTTTTGAGGGAAAGATTTCTTCGCCATTTTTTAGACTCAGCGTATGTTTTATTACTACTTTTGGCTGTTATATGGTATTTTTTTAATTAATCTTTAAAAATGGCGGGTTATCGCACAGTGTTCTAAAGGGGCTGCGACGGATATTATCAGACGGCGGGACACTTAACGTCGTCGAAGTTAATCTGAAAAAAAAACCGACGAAGATTTTGTTCCATTAACACTCATACGCAGAATATGAACCAAGTTGAAGTGAGAAGTTTTGAAAATCAATGAAATGGTACGCTTTGAAATAAAAAGATTGAATTTTCCGAAAAAAAATGGCTACATGTTGCAATAATTCTTTTTTCTATTCACGAACATTCAGGGTCATGTTTTAGACAACAAGCTTACAAAGATTTATACGAAATTTCATCAGAACCAGTCGATTAGTTTTTTCTCCTATACGTCACGCCAGTTTTGAAAATGCAGTTCAAAAGACCGTACCGTACCTCCGCCATTTTGAAAGATTAATGAATAAAAAAACACCATGTAACAGCCAAAAGTAGCAATAAAACATACCCTAAGTCTCAAAATGGTGAACTAATCTTTCGTTTTACAGGAAAATCATGAAAATCAGCAAAGTTTTCCTCGTCTGAAGGTATCTTCCCCCTTAAGCTATTTATACTTTTTTAAAATCAGATTTATACTTTTTTAAGGACGGGGTAAAGTTAATTCGGCGAAAAATAGGCATGTTTTTAAGATTTTTTTTTGGCGTAACGAATAGTGTTCGTTTATTGAAAAATTTACATAAAATAAAGTAACATTTGAACAACATTCTCCTAAATTTGCATTGCAAAATATTAAAAATTGAGCGAGTGAAAATTAAACCCCGGAGGCGCCTCGAAAAAAAGTTGGTTTGCGGTGTGCACCATAACTCGCAACAGAATCATCTGAAACAAAAAAATCAAAATGCATTTGCTAAAGGAGATGTTTCTCGAGGTAATGACGGGAAGATTTTTTTTTTTTCGATTTTTCGTAGCACTTGGGAGCCAAAAACCCGATTTTCGCTAAAAAAAATCAGCTAATTTATTTTTGAAAAATTAGTAATTATTTAAAAAAAAAACAAAAAAGCTCTCGACAATACCTGGTGAATTATGTGAAGAAGTACTGTGCAAAATTTCAAAGCGATTGGTCCAGTAGATTTTGAGTTATCGTGCACACCGACTTCAAATATGACAAGTCTCAGAAAAACGGTTTGAAAAACGCAGAAGAGTTTGGTCGCTTAGCGCTCATTGCACATAAAATACTCATAACTTCGTCAATTTTACTCCGATCGACTTGACATTTTAACACAATATTCTTGATGTATTATGCATTCCTTTAAAAAATAAAAAAAAATTGAAAAAAATTTTTAATACTTTACCCCGCCCTTAAGGTCCACTCATTGTATCTATATATTTTGTCAAAAAAGAATCAACGTACAGAATGCGCACAGTATAGAGATCAGATGCAATGATCCATTGGATCCCTATCAGGAAGTACGTACAAGTATGAGAATCCAATCGGATCCCTACGGCAATTCCTGCACGGGTATAACTCACCTCTCGCGCGCGTCACTCCAATACGTAGGTAGATTTCTCCTCGAACATTTCATTAAATTCCAATTTTATCTCATCAGTATATTGTCCTTCTGTAGACGAAATACCAGTGTATCTACAGGAATAAAACGATTCCAAACTGTTCTAAGAAACATTATTTTCATGTATTCCTTCTCGCAACTTATTTCGACTGTGCATTAAAAATAGGACATTCTGTACATGAATATACGCAAGTTTAAAAAGAAATCCCTTCTGCACTCAGCACACAAGCTTCTTCACGTGGTTATGTACTCTAGCAGGAATAAGGAAAAGCTGAATATTCTTTACTTCCTCGTACAGCATCACCGAACGAGCTTGCTCCCGTTTCAAAAAAGGAACGACGGAGCTGGAAGAAAAAGACCAAGAGAGAGAGAGAGAGAGAGAGAGAGAGAGAGAGAGAGAGAGAGAGAGAGGGAGAGAGAGAGAGAGAGAGAGAAAGAGAGAGAGAGACAGAGAGAGAGAGAGCAGCATACTTGCGCATCGGCGAAGTCTATCCGGTTTGAATAACGGTTGAATCGCGTCGAACCGAGTCCTCTCCATGCTCGAGGAGGCGGCAAGAATCCTAGAGAGTGAGTGAAGAAGCTCTTGCCGCCCCACCTTTCGAAAAACGCGGCATCGTTCCAAAGTTTCGGAGATTCAGATATCCCGAGATGGAAAAGTATCCGCACTGCTACAATTGCCGTTACATGAAGCGTTGACAGTGCTGTAGCATCAATAAGACATTAATTATGGAAAGTCGTACGAAACCCACTACCAAGATAAACAAGAATCAAATCGCCATACCACTAATTATCAACAGAGTGGTGTATAGCTAGAAGATGGGCATGAACAATAATTGTTCAAATTTGTCGATTTTTCTAGCATTGTAACAATATTTCCCATCAAGATGCTGTTTTATCCGAAGATGGGAGCGAAGGACTGGAACAGATGGAATTAGACTCGCCAAGAACGTCAGACCCAATGAGGGCACATTCCAGAATTTGGGAAAGACCTCGAGAGGATTCGGATGATAAACACAAAGGCAGGGAGTGTGTGGGAGGGACTGCAAAGGGTGGGAGCAGTACAGATTAATATATGGACACAAAAGCAATCGGACGTTTTTTTTAGTAAGGGGTTGATGCTAGAATGCGAAACTGGAAGCGAAGAGCCGAACGAGCAGACCGATTAATCCTCTTTGTCATTTTAATTGAGACCGATGCGTGTCACCCGAGGGTGGTCGCGTTGTCAATCGTTATTGGGAACGGTTATCCATTTATAGAACGCGATAGGGGATGAGGAGAGCGATAGAGGTGGCCAATGCTCCATCACCCGCACTTTCCACTTCTTTCCCATCCTTTATATCCAAACTCGTTGCTCGATGCATATTTCTGCATCGAGCCCTCTGCTTTTTCATTCCTCGATGCCTCCCGATCTGCAGTCTCATTCCATCAATGATAATTGAAATTCGCACTGCGAGAGAGACCTGACGCGATGTTTCTGCAACAACGTATTCGCGCATGGTACATCTCTCTCTCGTCGTCATGATGATGATTTCTCTCGAAATTCGCATACGCCCAAAGGTCAAAGTACTTTGTCATACTCGATACATTTCGCCACTGTCACTCATTCTTTTTCCAATGCTAGTTTGCTCATCAATCATTTCCATTGAATTCGGACGCGACACGAGACGGAAAATGATTTGTTAGTATGCCTCAAAATACCGTTGAAATAAAAAAATCGAATTATCCGTGAATCTTTCTAAAGAGTATGTAAATTATAATGAGGTCAGAGTGGGATCAGTGGCTCATTTTTTTCAGAGGTCTATAGCTGCCTAGCCGTTCACACAATCTCAATGAATCCTTGACTAAACGTGAGGTGTGTTCCATGGCTTCAATTTGTTAAAGGACACTGAACGGCCTAACCCAATAGATATTGAGATAATGACCATGTTTTGAAAAATGGGATTTGATCCACTGTGTACTTGCGGGTGTACACAGTGAAACATGCCTAATTTCACAGTCAAACAAAATTTCAAAATCAAGCAAAATTTGAAAAAAATTACCCTGATCCACTGTACACGTGTAGGTAATGGAGTGCTTTTCTCTATACAATGGGGAGTATTGTACAGTAAACTATTGAACAATTAATTTAAAAAAGACAACATATTATGAGATCAATCACAATCATTTTTTGAACATTAATCAACAACGAGGACCTACCTAATGGGGTGGTTCTAGTACCTATCTCTTTGTTTCTGAAGCGGGTACTGACAAGTTTTCATTTTTGTCAGGTTAACAAACACAATGCTCAAATACCGCAATATTGCTGTATATTGCGGGAGTACAATGACTTCGAACATAACTGCGATAGGTAAAGAAGCAAAAAACATGCAAACTCAGCTGGTTTTTCAACTTTTGACACCAAAAATAATATAAAATCACCTCTCACAACCGAATTGCGCGGGGGCAACTCACAGACAGGTTTAAACCTATTGGCATCCGAGGGCGGTTCTAATATGAAAAAGACGCACACATATACATGTCCACTTCTGAGAAATAGAAAAAGTTCAGTGTACCCACTGTTGCCACTGTTTCCACTTTGACCCTACTGAGAGGACTTTTCGAATAGATCTCTCGCAGAATCGTAACTTCATATTAGATTTCAATTTCGTAATAAAAGGAATGAACCCTTCTTGAAACATCATTCGACTCTGATACTATCACGTGACTTTTCATCCCTCGTCATTTGTCTTGCCCGAAAATATCAAATATTACACATATAGATGTGCACACACATATCCAAAAGTCCAGTTATGTTGTATCTCGTCGAATAATTGAAATATTCAATGTTTTTACGAATATCAGCCGCAGGCTTAGCAATTAAAAATGTGCTTCGCTATCTATTTTCTCTCTGTGAATTTTTCTTCCACATATTGACGGATCCCTGCGGCAATAAGTGTAGCTTCGCTCCGCTTCTGCCCATTGTTGTCGCTCAGTTCTTTACGTCACGCCAATTTACCTTTCCCACCCTCGTAGACCTGCTATTTTTTCTCTGTGCGACAATAGAAATATCGCGCAATTCAGCTGAGCAGGTATCCAGGCAACGCACGAACAGAAGCAATATATTAGATGTACAACTTGGTTCGGTCCGTTTTCAAAAGATGGCTGTAGGTGCTATGAATGGCTGACGGCAACAGCTGATTTTTGCTGTATCGTGAAGCATCAACATCTCTTAAGGTGTTACCCCCACTTGTAGCGCAAAAAAAGGCCTTTTTCATGAATTTTTTAAAATAAAACTACAAAACTTTTTTAATCGATCAATATACCATCTTAAAGAACACATCTTGAAGAACTTTCAGTATTTTTTTTATTGAAAAATATTACATTGTTTAGTGGCAAATGGCCGTCAATGAAATAATGTTTTTATATACACGGTTTGCGGTGACCAACATTGCGGCGAAGTGGATCATCTGAAAAAAAATGCGGATGGATTTAGTCAAATATAAGTATAAACTAGTCTTTAATCGAAGGATTTTAAAAAATATTCATTTTTCACAAAATGGCGGACAGTCAAAGTTAATGGTTCGATTTTAACGAAAAAAACGGCCGTTTTTTGGCTATAAAACGGCCATTTTTTTCGAAAAAAAATCGAACGGTTAAAGACTACATTTTTATGTATTAAATAAGCCTGCAAAATTTCCAGAAGATCGGTTCATTAGTGTTCGAGTAATCTTGGTCACCGACTTCAGAAATGCCATTTTGAGAAAAACGCGTTTAAAGTTTCTCTTTCAGCGCTCTTTCAACGCGGATTCTTATCTTTCAACGCTCATATCTCAGTCAATTTTGTTCGGATCGACTTGAAATTTTCAGGACATATTCTCAGATACTTGTACTTCAAAAAAATGCAATAAAAAAAATCGATTTTTTCAAAATCGCAAGTGGGGGTAACCCCTTAACCAAATATCGTTTACAGACCTTTGAGTTTTGCGCATCAAGTCTAATTTGTACTGCGGTGAAAAGGTCGAATTTCGTCCCAAATAAGCACCATTTGCGGAAAGTGTTGATTTTCTGTTCCAATTGGAAGAAAAGTGCAGCTGAAGCCCACCGAATGCTTGTGGAAGTTTATGGTGTACAGCTACAGGCAACAATTGATCCGTTTTAAAGCGAGCTATAGCCGAAAAACGTGCAGAATATGCGACCAGACACGAGTCCATAATCTTTCAACATGACAACGCTCGGCCTCGAGTTGCTATTGTGGTTAAAAACTATTTGGAAAATAGCGGGTGGGAAATTCTGGCTCACCCGCCTTGTAGCCCAGACCTTGCCCCTTCCAACTACCATTTGTTTCGACCCATGCAGAACGCTTTGACTGGAATACGCTTCACGTCACAACAGGGTATCAAAAATTGGCTCGATTCATTCTTGGCTTCAAAAGATGAACGCTTCTTCCGCGACGGAATTCATAAATTACCAGAAAGTTGGGGAAAAGTAGTGGCTAGCGATGGACAATATTTCGATGAATGTATTTATTCATTTTATCATTCAAATGAGTGCGTATTTTAAGCAAAAAAAAACGGACCGAATTAAGTTGCACACCCAATAACTGCGCGGAACGCAGAAATAAAAATTCGAAATACGTGGGATTGGGACGGGCACCTTGTGCAATCCAACTAAGCTATCGCGATGTATCCAACACACCGGTTGGTCCGAGGTTCTTCAATATAGGAAATTTGCATGTTTTTCACGAACAATGAAAAATCGTTCCAGATTTTTTCTCAACCTGAGTGGGGTTTTTTTGGTACTCTACAGGCGGAGCTTCCTTGACTCTTGTGGGTATTGGAATTCTCATCGGGGGTCGTGGTTTGTCGAAAACGTACGACAACTACAGTACGCAGAGACGTTCTCGATGATTTAACAACCCCGACTTACGTATCCGCCCAGAGAATCGAACCCAGAGTCAGATACGGCACCGTAGATCGTCGACGATCACAAAGAACGAGTCTTTATATCGACGAGAGTCGAAATGGTAAGTAAAGTTTACGTTAAGTCTTTGTCACTTTTTTTCT
>OY723385.1:50398469-50529059 GCA_963210295.1 Ophion ellenae
CGCAAAGAGACTCCAAGAAATCCGTTGCCCCCCTTCGTGTTATGAATGATTGTTATGTCTGAGCGGTTGGACTCCGGGGCAAAATAAATTCGTTCTTTTTCAGGAAAAGCCGCTTTTCTAAACATTTAACAAAAATTGGACAAGTACGTGCGATTGGCTCGCCATACCGTGAGACGAAAAATTCTTATGCCAGTCGTGATAAAGTATTAAGGTCACTGGTGTACGTGAGATACGTACGAAGGTACACTTTTGTACGAAAAGTAGCAAGTAGACGTGGAGGAACCAAGGGAAAGAACGCGCAGCAGAGTTCCTACAACTTGAAAAGCGAAGTAAATGGCAAGTGTTAAGATAGACAGGGGAGCGGAGGATATGCACACGACCGGGTCCTCCACACAAGTAACGACGTCGTCATCCTGTTTCGTTTTACCGTCTACCAAACTACCCCTGATGTAATTTCTCCTCCTAAAACTATTTAAAACTTGTAACCCGGCCTCGTATCATATACAGTTAAATGCGGAAAGCGGAAGGAGAGGCGTACGAGGCGGTTTCACTGGCCGCCGTAACGATAGTTCAGAAAAGAATCTCTCCGTCTATCTTGCCATCTTCCTCTCTTTTTCGTCGAAACGACCACATCGTGGCACGAAGAAAGGGGTGAATCGCCACGTCGTAGTGCGAAAAGAAACGCGCGAGTATCACCGTTTAATTCGAACACCCAAAATGTAATTTCAAGAACACTAATGGGGTGATTAAGTATTTTTGGGACAATTGACGGTATGTTACCACATGATTCGAATTTATACAGTAAATTCTTTGTCATATACAAAATGCACCCTCCACATTTTTAATCGACCGTCTACACTGTGTCTATAAAATTAAAAATTGAGGAAATCCTCTTTACCATAGAGAGATGCCTACGCTCATTGCTGAATGGCAGTATTACGCACGAAATAGAGTGAAAAAATATTATTAAAAAACTATCAAATCACTCAGTACAATGTGACACGGATGACGAAATTGTCATAATGTACTGAGCGAAAAGCTTTCAAATCGCCGGTACATTATAAAATTTCATCTCCCTTTACATTGTGACAATTAGGCATGACCCTATGTTAAAAAGTGTTTCTTCAATTGTAAATTTTATAGAAAGCATGTAGACGATCGATAAAAAATGCAGAGAGTGCCTTCAGTACATGACAAAGAAATTACTGTATACATTTGAATCAAATGGTAACATATTGTCAATTGTCCCCAAGTTCTGGTGAGACGTGGAACAATGGATTAAATTGACTTTATTAATACATATTCGAGTAGTGTGTGGTTTTTCCGTTTCCTTTTGATCCATTATATTGTTTGAATGTAAGAGCTTACTCAATTAGTTGTATCCATGGTGGTATATCTTCAGTCGTATCCAGAGCACGCAGGGCGAACTTTCTTGAATCAAATCGGCGAAAGATTTTTCTTGTCATTTGTGACACCCTCAATCCTTCATAACTCAAAAACGTAAAAGTTTAAAAATAGTTGACTGCTGGTAGGTTTTAATAAATAAAAGAACACGTGTTATTTAGTTTTGGTAAAATGTACTCGGGGGCTAGTTATAAAGCAATAAAGGAAGAGTGACAGACATGTTAAGTTGTGTCGTAACATTCCTCCATGATGTATGCTTTGAAGCAGTTGTTTTGCTTACTGTAGCATAAAGCTACGCCACGTTTTTCACACACACACACACACACGCCATCTAGTTTGCATGAATTGCACTGAAAACCCATAGAACGGTTTTTAGGCATCCGGTGACATTGATTTAAAAAAGGATGAAACGTCAATGTGGGATTTCGTGAGGACTTGGAAGGATTGTTACAGAAATATCACACGGTGGTATGAAGGGTTAATCGAAAACAAAAATAAAATTTTTAGTGTTATCAGTTAACGTATTTATCTTTCTTCTGTGACACAAATTCGAAATGAAAAAATTGATGGCATACCCATATTGGGAGCACATTTTCTTTAAATGCTCGTAAGGCACAATGTAGGGATATTGTTCCTCAATGGTGCCAAACCTATCCTCAATTGTACTTATAACACAAAAAAAGTGATGACAGATAATTTACGCTGGAGTAGAGTTGTCTCATATATAATATATGACCTGCTTGTTAAGTCACAAGGAACATCACTCGATTGTCCGCCTTCGATTTTGTTGAAACTCATACATGTGATCATTGAAGCATTGAAGCATTGAAAACTATTAGACAGTTATTTTTTTTCGGCAGGAAAAACGGTTTTAAGGGAGGGACCACCTCCACCATTTTTTTAAAATCACTTCTATAGTGCATTTGTTATCGCTTAACATTTGAAGAATTTTGGTTTCTGTTTCATTCAGATTGCCTGCTTATGGGCAAAACTGCAATATCACGCCTGGACACGTCTTTCTATGAGGGATGGTTTCCCTCCCTAAAACCGTTTTTCCACCGACAAAGAAAATACGTGTCTAATAGTTTTCAATGCTTCAACAAAATCGAAGGCCGACACTTAAGCGATGTTCCTTGTCAGTCACGAATATCGTGAAATAAAAATAAAATTAAGTGTGCTCAAAGTAACCGTACAATTATCGTTAAATCGTACCAGTCCGATTACCGATCAACCTTACAATGGTGTATACCTCACAAAAGGTTCTTTCCTTGAAACGTGTAAACTCGTTCAGTTTTCTATTGTTTCATAGGTTCACTTTCTAATCTATAACGTTGAGGTATTACATCTCTGTACGTACCACTCAAGAATACAAATCCATTACACATAATATGAGAGACCCTCACCAATGTCATCAACATATTAGCTAAACACCATCAAATGTTTATTTTATAAAAAATTGACGAAGGAACGTAAATCGAACAGCAAGTCTAATGTCCATATCGAAACGTCAATAAATAATTGTTTTCGAAAGTGTCATCGCTATCGCATCCGCTCCAATTCGAAGCGCATATCACATTTTCGACCTGAATGAAATCTTTAATTCGCATTTGTGAAAAAGTACATAGCGACATTTTTTCATTGCGTTATATAACAAACAAATAACCGGTTAATTTGCGGATCCGTGTACATGTATGTACGGGTCTTTTACAATGGTCGAGAACTGACGGAACGAGAAGAATCGGTATCAATTGGACTGTTGTAATTAATTTGTAGAGCCCGTACTACCGTCGAAGCCCTACGTCCATGCGGAACAAACGTTAGGCAACCGAAAGAGAAATGAAGCAACCAACGAACAAAATTGTATGCGGGGAAAACACGGGAGATCCGCTGCTCGAGCTAGAGAAATGAAAAATGAAGAAAAAAAAAAACGAACGAAAATTCGAAAAAAAGCGAGGTCAGAATAAAAAATGGAAAACGAAAAAAAAAAAAATATCGGGCGCACGGGAGACGAGGTCGACCGAGTCATAAATTCTGCACCTTGCCACGCAAACGTCGAGATACGGGGAACGTAACTTCCGACGGGATGAGGAACCCCCTACCCGAGTGCTGCAAGCTTGCACCTCCGTTCTCGGTGTACTGTGCTGCTGCTGTACCATAGTATGACTCAGTGACTTGCGTTCGATGTTACATACACGTATATATCTTCTCACCGTACATATATATATATATATATATATATATATATATATATATATCTACGTTCGTTGGCACTATAATGGTGTTTTAATATAGCGAAATCTCCACCTCGAACAAATTATTTTAGCGAAGAGAAACTTTATAGCTTCACAATTTGCACGCTCGAGAATTTAAAGAGCTCGATTCCTTGTGGAGACTGATTTTTCATTTTGCACGAAATTTCTATCTTCCCCGCTCGTTTCACACGATAATAGAGTAGGCTTGACCAAATCGTACCTGCGGCTAAATCCCACCACGATCGTATTTCGCATATCACGTGCTACGCAACACCACTAATGTATGTAAATGAAGCTACCCGTAAACTATGGTTGAGCAGCGAGAATTACACAAATTTGTGCCGCTGCTTCGTAAAATTTTCACAAAGTAATTTCAACATATTTAGCTAATATATTGGTGACACTGGTGAGGCTATGTAACATTCAGGGTGATAGAATTGCACTATTGTGTGGTACGTACGGAAGAATAGTACAGTAGAGCGTCGCCCAGGTAGGAAATCAAAAGGCTGACGATGGAAACAAACTTGTGCGAGCCTTGTTTCACCGAGCCTGAGTGAGACAGACCTGGGCCAGGTTTCATTGCATCGTTTGGAGCAGCCTGGAACCGAGACCGGCTGCTTAGCCTAATCTCAGGGTTATTTAAAGCTTTATTCAGCCAGTGCATTTTAAGGCAGGATTCTACTTTGAAACCATGAAAAAAAACGCTATTTTCGTGATTTTTTTTCTGAGAATACTATTAAAGATATCGATATGGGGTTTAAACTGTTCAATAAATACACTCTTTAAGTACATAAAAAAAATTGTTTAAATGTATTTTATTCATTTTTTGTACACGTAAAATATGTTTAAAGCCAACGCCTCGAAAAACAGGTACCGTTGCCGTGGTCGTGAAATCTTCCCGACGGATGGTCTGAAACAAAAAAATCAAATAGTTTCATGTTCAGTATGTCTTCAGGAACCGACCTAACTAGAACATTTTATATACGGGCAAAATTAACAAAATGGCGGCTAAAATACGAAAAAAAAATGCGTCTTTTTGGGTCTTTTTCTGCAATAAAAAAATAGTTCTAATCAAAATTTTAAGTTGATTGTAGTTAGATCGGTTGGTAAACACATATAGAATATGTGTTCCAAATTTCATAAGGATCGGTTCAGTACTTTTTGAGTTATCACGACCACGGTACTTGAAAATGTCGTTTCGAGAAAAACGCGTTTTCGACTTTGAAAATTTTTTTTTCAAAGTTTCAAAGTAGAATCCTGCCTTAAGGCTAGAAAATCAAGACTGGATGCAGGCTTGTTTCAGGTTGTGATAAAATAAAATAAATTTTAAATAATATTTTTTCTGTACTTTTATGAAAAAAAAAAATTAGCAATAAATTTGTCGGGTGCGAAGGCACGAAAAACGAAAGCGAAGGAGGCTGCTCAGAACATTTAAATATATTCTCTTCTCGATACTTGTGAGGTACACAAAAAAGTTTTTTTCTCGTCACACACAGATTTCGTATATACTCACTCTCTGGAGTTTGCGTACACTCTGTGTATTACGTGTCCCATAAACAATAAATAAAATAAAGTATTGTGTTTTTAATATTTTTTATATATATTTTATAACAAATAATATAATGAATAATAAATATATATAATAAATCAAATGAATTCTTTACAAATTTATTAAATTTACCCCAATGTAGAATATAGAACACTAAAAACAGGCTCTATATGAGATAGCCTCGAGAAGAGTTTGGGATAAGCCTGGTCATAAATGCTCGTGAAGACTTCATTAAGGCTCGTTTTGAACCTTGTTGTTTCGTCGTTTCAGGCTTAGTACAGGCTTTGCTATCAGCCTTTGGTCAAGCCTGTGTGCAAGAGCCTGAAACCGCGTTATCATTCAGAGGTTCAGCGAGGCCTGAAATCAGGCTGGTGCTCAGCCTGAATTAAAAAATGTGAGCCTTGTTTCAGAGCTTGGCGTGCCCTTTTTTCATCGTCACTCCTACCTGGGCGATTATCCGAATGTCAGTTATCCGAAACGTAAATTATCCGAACGGCGATTTGGGTTATCCAAAATATCAATTATCTAAACAATAATTTTAGATCACACATTGATTATACATTAGGTTATACAGATCGGTATATACATTGTTGTACGCCCCCTCCACTTTCTCGGTCTGCGCTTGCGCGCACTTTCCTTTCCGCCAGCAGTCCAGATTTGGCAGCAAAGAAACGAACTTCCGTTGTGAACCGGAAGAAAATCGTCGACTTTTGCAAAAATAAATCGATAAGAACTCAAAGATGTACGAATGTGGATTATTTTTTAATGCAATTTTAACTTCGTTTTATATCATTAAATGATACAATGGTTATTTGCGATTCACCAAAAATGTACTTGTATTATTAACATATTAATGTTCATTGTCTTTTCAAATATGTATATATTTTATTATATTGAAAGCATCAACGTTTTTTTCGCCCACGGAATATTGCTGTTCGGTTATCCGAATTTTCGATTATCCGAAAGGCGCCCGGTTCCAATTGATTCGGATAATCGACGCTCTACTGTACATCAACATTGAAGTCATAGTCAAGTACAGTCATTGAGATGAATAGTGCTCTCGTAAGTGTACTTGAAATCGTCACTTTGGGGAAAAGGTGATCCTAGGGAAGATGAACTAATTATGTACAAGTATAACTTGTATATGTGAATAAAATATAAGTGTAATGCTCATCGCGAAGACAAAGATTGTAAAGAAGCAGGCGACAATGTTCTGCTTTATTGTCCTGGAAATCCAACAAATCGATCAGTTTTATCTCATAAATCTGATTTTTCATCCAATAAATCCAACAAATCAATCGCTTTTGTCCATAAAATCTGATTTTTTATCCATTTAACCAATAAATCAATGATTTTTATCAAATAAATCGAATAAATAAAGAATTGTTATCCACAAAAATTCAATGGATAAAAAAACGTAACAGTTATAAAAACGTGACAACATAATTGACAGCTGTCTGCACTAAAGCGTGAAGCATTAAGAGAATTCTTAAGGAACCAAGACATTCGTTTTAGCCTCCCCTTTTGAGGGAGAAATCACACACAAATTATCTCTAGCAATTCGACGTCGACTGTGAAAAATTGCAAAACTGTTTCATGGATTTCTTTGACGGCGGAATTGTGAGCTATTTCCCCTTAAGACGGGATATACATTTACAACGATCAAAAAATCTATTTCTTTTTTTTTTCTTTAAACGATAGAACTATATATGTAGAATATTATCCTAAAGTTTCAAAGCGAAATTCGAAAAACTTCGAACGTTACAGCCCGTCAACGCTGTTCTCAAAAATGCATTATCTAAATTGGCGTGCAGGATTACTCAAAAACTATTAAGCCGATTGAGTTGAAACTTGATAGAAATATTGATAATATCGGTACCTTCTACTTGACGAGAATTGTTTTTAAAAATCTGGAAAAAAAACTACTTTTTTCTTCCACATTTTACAGAAATTTTGCGTGAAATGTTGAATTTTATTTTGTAAATGCGTGCCATTTTCTTACATTTCCATTTTCTTGATTTTAATTACCGTCACATAGAAACTATACATGTTCCAACTGAAAAAATGTTTGAACTTTTTTTGCAAATCAAAGTCTACGGGAAGCTAGACTGCACGACGATTCGCAACTCCCGCGGCGACCTTACTGTAACACTCTGCCCCAGCTCCGTCATTTTGATGATGAATTAATTTAAAAAAATCGTTTTGTATATTTAAATATACCATTAAAGTATACCTAAAGTTTGATAATTGTAGAATAATTATTTCTTAGGTTGAAGGGTCCCTCAATATTGCTTATTTTCGCCCTGTCTAAATGTATATCCCGCCTTAAGTGGCAAGCGTTTACACTCTCTTTCCTACATGTATCTGACTATACTCCAGCTCAGTTTGTTTTCAAGCGTGCACATGGGAATCGTATTATCGTTTTTGTTCCAGAACCGGACCTCTTGCCGCACGTGGAAATCGAGCTCGAGAGGTAACCACGATATGACGGCGGTTCGACATATTTCCCTGTACAGTGATTAATTTAACGAACTTATGACGAGTAAACAATGAGTGTACCTCGTGCCTTGGGAAGGTTCAAGAGACTGAAGGAAACTCGCGTTAAAGTATTCGGTCCAACTGATTAATATTCGATCAGCGTCAAGCTTACCATGTTTCCGGCTACGGTTTCTAAAGCGCACAAATGAATGTGCCCGCGTATGCGTGTTGATCAACGGTAAAAACGTTTCCACCGTAAAGCTCGTAATAACGATTTTATAGTGCAATAATGAAGTGTCCGAGGAAACGCCCGTAATTTCGATAAAACATAGTGTACAGTCTTTATTTTTTACAACAGAAAACACTGCGAGTTAAAAAAGCCTCGTATTTCCAATAGCTTTATGTTTAGGAGTATGACGAACGCGACGAATGCTCACGGCGATCGTTCGATCGATCGTCGCGCGAAGCAACAGTTGTAATTTATTTATTATCTCATTTACGGACCTCATCGTACGAATTGCAGGGACAATTATACAACAATCACGTGTACCTAATTAAGGTCGATAATGGAAAAAGGGCAATCGACCTATTGAATTGTATTACTACCTGTATTAATTAAATGCCCGTGTAATTAAATGGAACTCATTTTTTTTTAAATAATTTCGACATGGTATTTTCATTTATAACCTGCAACCATCACCTGCGAAGCGTTCATACGCGCGAGACGAAAGCACGAGCATTTATATAAGAACAACGATCGACTTCGTGCCATCATTGGACGACACTTGCTTGGAAACAATAGGCAATCGGATAGTAAGCAGAAAAATCTCAAATCTCGTTTGAGTGAATGTTTATATAACTAAAACGATCATTCAATCAATATTTTGGCTCTACAGCTCTACTGCTAAAAAATAACTGCTAAACGGACTGTACTGCTGAAACTGTACCGCTAAAAGCTCTACTGCTAAAATTGTACTGCTAAAAGCTCTAGTGTTAAATGGGTTCTAGTGTTAAATGGGATCTAGTGTTGAACAGGCTCTAGTGCTAAAAGCAGCACTGCTCATGAGTCTCAACCGCTAAAACGCAAAAGGGTATGTTTTTGAACAGTTTCATTGGAAATCATTGAAACCACTAAAATGCAAAAGGGTATGTTTTTTAATTTTTTTTGGAAATCATTGAAAATCATTGAAACGCAAACAAACCCAAACAAAAACGTAAAGAAACCCAAAGAAACCTAAACACACTTTGGTGGTAGGTATTTCTAACTTTTGACATTCCTGACGTCATAGGAGTACAAAGGAGGTGTCTACGGACGCATCTCGCCGAGTGCAGCACAATGGGGCCGATAGCAAGGTAAGTTTTCTAACAATCAGTAGACTGACAAAAGCTGATAAAAGAGAAGGTAAACGTTTTTTTTAACCTTATGATTAAAATTACTAAACAACGCATACGTTTTTGCAAAACAACGCAGATATTTATAAAAACGAGTTTTCGATTGAAGGAACACGTTCAATCGACCTGGAACGCACGTAACAACGCTTTTTCGCCCGAAGATCTCCGGAAGGTCGAAATTTCATAGACTTTTAAAGATTTCGGGATATATTCGTAAAATTTGAAGAAATAATTCATAGGATTTTGAAGTTTCCGGATATTTTAGTAAAATTCGAAAGAGAATCATAGAATTTTGAAGATTTCGGATATTTTAGTCAGAGTCGAAAAAAAAATCATAGAAATTTGAAAATTTCGGATATTTTAGTAAAAGTCGAAAAAGAAACTTCATAGGATTTAGCAGATATCGGATATTTTAGTAAAATTCGAAGAAAAATATCATAGAATTTTGAAGATTTCGGATATTTTAGTAAAAGTCGAAAAAAAACTTCATAAGATTTAGCCGATTTCGGATATTTCAGTAAAATTCGAAAAAAATCATAACATTTTGAAGATTTCGGATATTTTAGTATAAGTTGAAGAAAAAAACTTCACAAGATTTAGCAGATTTCGGATATTTTTGTAAAATTCGAAAAAAAATCATAAAATTTTAAAGATTTCAAAAATTTTAGTAAAAGTCGAAAAAAAACTTCATAGGATTTAGCAGATTTCGGATATTTCAGTAAAATTTGAAAAAAATCATAGAATTTTAAAGATTTCGGATATTTTAGTATAAGTTGAAAAAAAACTTCACAGGATTTGGCTGATTTCGGATATTTTAGTAAAATTGGAAAAAAAATCATAGAATTTTGAAGATTTCGGAAATTTTAGTAAAAGTCGAAAAAAAACTTCATAGGATTTAGGAGATTTCGGATATTTTAGTAAAATTCGAAAAAAAAATCATAGAATTTTGAGAATTTTGGATATTTTAGTAAAATTCGGTAAAAAATCATAGAATTTTGAAGATTTCGGATATTTTAGTAAAAGTCGAAAAAAAACGTCATAGGATTGAGCAGATTTCGAATATTTCACTAAAATTTGAAAAAAAGTGTACCAATACCATATTGCTATTTGCTGCTAGTCCCAAATTTACTACTCTTCGTCATCTCACGTTCTCGATCCATCGAAGATAAGACGCGCACTTATTGTTACGATCGCAGTCCGATCGCTCGGGGGGACGACGAAGAACCGCACCACCGATCACTAAGTACAAAAACACAGATGCACGTACGTATACTTACACAGAGGATTGTATATGATAGTTGAGCGATCATCCGTAAACTCGTTTTCTCGTCGACCATCGACTTTCGCAACGAGACATTGTTACTCCATCGTGAACAACGTGATGGATCGGGGCAAACGGATCGCCAATGAGATTTTTCGAGCTTTACACCCTCTCTCTATAGTAGAAAAGGAAAAGGTCTTTATCTTTCAATACTTTTGCTTTTTATTCTTTGCCCCTGCTCTACAATGTTCTTGCTATTGTCAACGGAACAATTTGTCAGTATGGCGTTGGCTATGGCAGAGTTCTTGGATTGTGTCGTTAAATTTTCGTCGCTACACTTTATTGCTTCACGGAATAGATAGGATGGAGAGATCTTCTATTTTTCCGATTGCCTATCACGAAATATCTACTTATATATATATATATTTTTCTCTTTCTCTATTCTCCATTGCCGGAAAGTCTCACGATACAATGGCTAAGGGTATTGCGTCTTCTCGTGCGCTATCTCATTATCAATTAAATCTGTGAGACCGAGCGAAACGACCAAAAGACCAATCGAAAACTTTTCGAGAATCTTTCCGTCGCGGAAACTCGAGAAAATACAGCTCCCAATATGTATATATAATGGGAATCGATACTTTTGAAGTACTCCAAGGATCTTTAAAATTGGCGAGCTACTCCAACGAAAAGTGGGCACGAAGCGTCTCTCCGCTATCGGTTATTCTTGAAGACTTGTGCGGGTCAAGGGAAAAATGTTAGATCGTAACGACAAGCAGAAAAATCTTTTATTCTTCACTGGTGCTACGTCTTTCTTTTTTTTTTTTTTTTCGTTTCGTTTCAATTTTATTCTTATACAAGAGAAAAGCTCGAGCCTCGTCTCATTGGGGACGCTTTTCTTTTGATTTTCCCTGTTGTGTTATTCTTGTATTTTTGGCGAGCTCGTTCCCACCATCGTTCCTCGTTGCGTCGTAATGAGAGTCCATTACGATTAAGAGCTTCTTACGGGTCGGAGGGTAAGAGGCGTGGAATAAAACGCGGATATGGAGAGAAAGAGACTAGAGGTGGGCGTAAGCGCTCTCTGATTTGTATTGGTGGTTGGTATTTGATTTTCATTTTTAAAACTATACATCGCTAATTTATGAGAATAATAAGGTGGTCCGCCCAGTAGTCGTCAAAGTGATCTTTATGTTTACACATTGAATGAGTATTTTAAGATGAGAATCAGTCGTTTGTGCAGATCTGTAATATATCGGCGTTCAGGAGGTATTTAACGCGTTGTATTACATTGTGACACTGGTAGGTATACGTATTCAAGAATAATCACATCAAATATAGGTAAATACTTACAAGTGGGGCTCCAGCCCTAATCGGCTCAACATTTTTTTTTTACGTTGTCGGGGCTATTCTGCAGTATGAAAATATGTTTTTTTTATGATGAGGGAGGGGTATTTTATTAAGAAAAAAAATATATTTTCGGAAAATATTCGATTTTTGAAATAGGTTTGTTTCGGATTTTTTTTGCGGCTATTCGGAGTTTCGAAAACCTTGAGCGACCACTAAATATTCATTGGCGGGTTAGAGCTTTCGCGAGGATCTTACCGGGCGGCATTGACGAAAATTTCTAGAAATAAAAATGGCTTACAATGAAAGTACAATCAGTCAAAATAGTCGAAATGACCAACCGTCATGGCAGCATGACGATGATTTGTACAATAACGTCTTATAACATTTACAAAATATTTTTTCGAAAACTCTCCCAGGTACAAGAATTTCAGAAGACGTTCTTCGTGATAAAAAAAAATGATTAAGAATTACTTAAAATAATTTCTACTCACTTTTCAAGTTGAGCTATATGAATTTGCAAAGTCGTGCGATCTGCTTGAGGTGACGATGCTGGGCCAACTACCGTATTACTCTTTCGAATACATTATCAGCATTCTCGTTACGTATTCCTCCCGTCGTGGTCGCGAAAAATAACGATCTATCGTTGAGGCCGTTGGAAAATAAAAAAACTTATCATCATTTGTACATGCGTTGGGCTGCATCGAAATCATCGAAAATTGTCATTACCATCAGAACTGTGAAGCGGTCACAACTTGGGGTAGACTTTGTATTATGTTGGTAGCAGGGTTGCGAAATTTGTAATGAAAAAGTAATGCATTATTCATCACGTTTTTGATGGGTAATGAAAAAATATTTCATTACAAATGAAATATTTTTTTTATTTATTTTTTAATGCAAACAATTTCCGTTACTCATTGTATTGGATTTTGTAATGTAAAAAATGTCCATCCAATATGGATTATTATTCGTTTCCCACCGGGTCAGATCGACCCAGTGCAAAAATCGCTGCCCCTAACGGGAAACGAATAATAATCCTCATTACATTGTAATGTGTAATGGAGATTTTTTGAATTGCATTGCATTAATCATGTTAAAAAGTTCCATAACTCGTTACCTTATATTTTGTAATGTAAAAAATATAATTGCTCATTACATTACATTTCGTAATGTAAAGAAAATCCATTACTTATTACATTGCATTTTGTAATGTAAAATATTTTCATTACTCATTACATTGGACTCTGTAATGTAAAAAATTTTCATTACCCATTACATTGTAATGGGTAATGAAAATATTTCACATTACAAAATGTAATGTAATGAGGATTGGAAATTTTTTACATTACAAATTCCAGTGTAATGAGTAATGAAAATTGGTTACATAACAAAATTTAATGTGATGAGTAATGGCAATTGTTTGCATTACAAAATGTAATGTAATGAGCAATGGAAGTTTTTTACTCTACTGAATGTAATGTAATGGGTAATTAAATTTTGTTTCATTACAAAATGTAAAGTAATAAGTAATGAAGTTTTGGATTACAAAAAGTAATGCATTATTTGCAACCCTAGTTAATAGTGCTTTAACCGACATCCATGTATATTTGCCTTTTGCTATGAATAAATAAATATTCGGCCTCGTAGCCTGAATGAAAGCCAGTGCAAAGCACCCAGTTAATTCATCGTGCAAATTTTAACTGATGCAAAGCTTAACTGATCAACTCCAATTAAAATTCATCAATCAGAATTTTAAGTTGACCAAATTGAAAAACGACAAGAATGAAAACTGTATTAAAAGGTACCTCGTGGCTGCCGAGATGGGCACAAAGACTTCATGAATCGAATTCCTCGGTAAGGAAAGTTGAAGGTAAGTAGAATAACGTTGGATCTACTCGTAAAATATTTAACGTAGATATATCCGCTACAGCTATGTAAACTTTGCATCTATTCGACGTACTGCGATAAAACTTATAAGTATAAATACTCGTCGAGCAGTAGCTTAACGTCAAATATCGAAGTAGCGTAATTGCAATTTTAGCCGATTTAAATTAATAACAAGCAAACGATCATGGTTCGCTCTTCGCGAAGCATCATATTTTTCATCCGTAGACGTGAACCCAAATTTCAGCCGGTAAGGATATCGATCAAAAGTATTCATAACTTTTCTCACTCAAGGGGGAAAATCCCGTTAGACGCTCGAAAATGAGTCATTTTTCATGAATTTTTTAAAGGTGATAAAATAATCGCATCGTTTTGAAATTTTGACATTATCTTATTACAATTTTCAAGTGTTAACTTTTGTTTCTCTATTTTAACCGAAACAGAATGGTGGCCTTATAAAGTATTCCTTTAGCCGTTTTTTGCAAAACTGCTCATGTTATAGCTCAAAACGTTATTGATCGATCTGGCCGAAATTTTGGTACTATTCTCTAATTTATTTCTCTAATTAAACTATTCTCACTATTCTCAAGATAATTCGGACTAAATACTACACTCCTTGCACGATTGGCTTATCAAATTGCTGGTATTGAGAATGAAACCATTTTGATATGCGAAAGATTTCATCTTGTCCCGCATACACGGTAAGATATAACAAATAAAGATTTGGGAAAAAAAACTGATTTTTTCGTTCCGAAAATTGAAAGATTAATGAATGTTGATTAGTTTGAAAGAATAATTAAAGTCGACTGATTCATATGTATTGTTTTATTTCAACGTGACCTAAGTGTTCTCATCTTGCTCCTATTTCCCCTAACTGATGATTATTGTGGGGCCGGGTTGAAATTTCGAACTTTGAATGCTCCGACGGTTTAAGATTCCGAATTTTAATGTTCCGAAATTCAAGATACGGCCGGGTTGAAATTGCGAACTTTGAATGGTCAGAACGCTCAAAACTCCGAAAGAATAGTACCCCGAAAGATCAAAATGCCGAAAGAATTTTACACGAAAGACCGAAACTCCGAAAATCTTAACTCCGTCAAAATAATTCGGCTAAGGAAGTTTCATAAGTTTCAAAATGTTCAATAAATCGACGAATCATTTCAAGATTTTTTTATTTATTTAGAAGTGATTTGGCGTCAATTTTGAAATTTGCCTAGACAATGTTATAAGTTCTACATCATTTACAGTCAACTATGTAGACTTCCGCTGGCATGATCTTGACTTGAGGGCCGGGTTGAAATTCCAAACTTTGAATGCGCCGACGTTTTAAAATTCCTAATCTTTATTTTCCAAAATTACAAGGTTCGTCAAGATTATGCCAGCGAAAGTCTACGCAGTTGACTGTAAATGATGTAGAACGTATAACATTGTCTAGACAAATTTCAAAATTGTCGTAAAATCACTTTTTTATAAAAAAAAAATCTTGAAATAATTCGTCGATTTTTGAAACTTTTGAAACTTTTAAGACTTCCATAGATGAATTATTTTGACGGTGTTCAGATTTTCGGAGTTTTGGTCTTTCGTGTAAAATTCTTCCGGAGTTTTGATCTTTCGGGGTAGTATATTTTCGGAGTTTTGAGCGTTCTGATCATTCAAAGTTCGGAATTTCAACCCGGCCCCATTATTGTGAATGCCACACAGATTCGTTATGCGGAATAACCGAACCCATCTGAGACCCTTGTAACCTTTACTTTTGGTTCACGTCACAAAATTTTGGCCGTACATTTGAAAGTTTTCGGTGATCCTCGAGAGAACGTCTCCCTGGAACCAAAATTGGGGACAGAACCAACAGTGCCAAAAACTCGACGAGACAATCGTAGAGAACGCAATCGGATGGATATACAATTACTTCGTTCTCTGGTCAGGATAGGTCCATTCGTGATCACGAAGGACAAAGAGATAACGGAATTGTAGAAGTGATGGATCGAACGTCGAGAGAAAATGTGGATGAGAGCATAAAAGGATAAAAAGATCCGAGGGCTCGGCAGAGTGGCATCGAAGGGTTCCCCCACATACTCCACATCCCTTTTCCTTCGACAATGCCCGATTCGTACGGTTTAACACAAAGGAATGAGGATTTGCGAAATTCGCGACCATATTCCTATATTCCTCGAAGCAGACTCACTCGATTATACAACTTTTGCACGTATGCACTTTCGTAGATCAGCAATTTTTCCACAAAGAGCCCATCTTTTTATTCGCATTGGAACACAGCAGTTCTCTGTTTATTTTTCCTATAATTCGTTCATTATTGACTCGGGGGTGCATGAGATTCTTTTTCGGATTCTTTCGGATCGCAAGATTCTGAATACTTTGAGTCAGAACGCAATTCGCGAAGAATCCTAATAATTGCAGACATGCAGTTTTATTGTTGGCTTAATTACATTGATAACTTCAGTCCAGCTATGTGCCCATTAGACCGGCCCACAATTTTTTTTTTCAATTAAATTTTTTGTTGTAGATGTTGTTGAGAATGAATAAAAATGAGTGCTGACCAAATGTTAGGCCTTTGTATCAATATTTAGAGGTCCCTCATCACGATTTACTATTTCCCATTCACTTAACATGGTAAAAGTTTTGTTTGCCGCTTCTCAGCTTTATCACTCGCCTACGGGTGAACACACGGGAATGCCCAAAACATAGTTTTATAGGAAATTCAACGCTCTACAAAAAAGAACCTTAGCCTTCATGCGATAAATTCACTCGTTCGAATTGTATTCAACGTCAAAGTTGAATCTATTGTGAATTTCATGATTTTGTTTGGGTTTGTTAGGATTTTTGCAACGAAATTATTGGTTTTTTGTTTTTTTTCTGATTCATCTTAAAAAGTATTGTATCCTTTTCAAATTATTGTCTAGATAGTTTCTAAAATTCCGAATAGATTTAAATTTATTGTTATTTGAAAGTATATTAGTATAACAATCTATGCTTAAACCGAATTTAATTCCCATAGCATGATAAATAAATGTCTAGGGAATAATTTAAAAAGGATACAATACTTTTCAAGATGAATCACAAAATGACAACAAAAAAAATCAATAATTTTCTCACAAAAGTCCTAAAATCTCACAAAATTCTGAAATTTATCATCAATTCAACTTTAATGTAGAATAAAATTTGAACGAGTGAATTTATCGTATGAAGGCTAAGAACCGTTTTTGTAGAGCGTTAAATTTTCTGTAAACAATATTTTTAGGCGTTTCCGTGTGTTTACCCGCAGGCGAGTTATAAAGCTCAGAAGCGGCAAACCTAACGTTTACCATGTTAAATGAATGGGAAATAGAAAATCGCGATGAGGGACTTCTAAATATTAATATAAAGGGCTAAAATTTGGGCCGGACTCATTTCTTGTCATTCTCAACAACATTTTCAACAAAAATTGAAACAAAATAAAATTTCAATTTTTTTTTGGGCGAGTTCAGTCTCCATGTTTTTGATGTGGTTCTAAACAACATTCACAAAAGTAGAACAAATTTTAACCACCATTAGTTTTACAAATTTGATATCCAAATCATAATAATCAAGAAATAGTTATTGCAAACTTGAACATTGCTTTCCATTATTTTTCCTTCTCAAACCCCCCCCCCCCCCCTCCTCCCTTAAGTAGGCTATTTCTTTAATGGTAGGCTTCCTGATAAAGGAAGCGCAGGAAAATAACGAGGAAGCAATGTGCAGTTCATTTTCCGTCATTCTTTTTCCCATCATAACTACCTTTTCAGAATATTTTGTTCATGTAAACGAAGATCGCACGATGGCTTCAAATTTACTAAATACAGTGTTTGATCTTTTGAAAAAATAAAAAATGTTTGAAAGTCGAACTCCTCACTGGTAGGAGCCAAATTTAATACCAGACAGCCATCAATAATCCTCTCCATCAAGAATTCAGAACTGCACGGCAAAGGAAAATTAGTGATAGTTGGTAAGTTAACATCTGACGAAAGTAAGATTCCATCATATTACAGCTGATCAACGATTTTGTCATATTCAATACAAATATTGTGCACCGTTATTCAAAAAACAAAACAAACAAGATATTTTTTGCATCTTGCTGGTACACTAAGGAATAGAGGTACATTGTACTTGACTATTATGTAATCATAATATCTTTTTTTTAGAAAGTAAGATTTCGTCATATTCAATACAAATATTGTGCAATTATGTATGAATTCAATACAAATTGTGTAATCATGATATTTCTTTTTTTCACGTTGCATTAAAAAGTACTAGTTTCACGTTTTTTCAAAGGTACTATTACTTATATATAATAATCCAAATGTTGAATAACTTGACTTTATTTTACAAGTTTGATTAATCCGATTGGACCCAAAATATTGCTACAATTAAATAATTTCAGCTGTGTGTTTTTTGGTCCGTATGCGGTTTGTCCCTTTCGAGGAACGAGAACGACGTTCGGTACGAATTATTTTTATTAATCATTATAAGCTCTCGATGTAAATACTTATTTAATCTACTTTTTTCGACGCTGGGCTATTTCCCCAACATGCCGATTTAATGCTTTTTTTGCTTTTACATATTTACTTAATTAAACAGTTTTGGCTTTGTGCCCTCGGTTCTATATCGTTCTTTTTTTCCCAGCTTTCCGTAGAAGCACGAAGCTTCGCCAGGATGAGATGTACGCCAGGCTCTACGCTTCGCTTTGCAACTTTGCGTAAGTACCCTTTTTTGTCCCTATGCTAATGCTTATTCGTTTTTTCGAGGTACATGTTGTACCCACGCGAGGTCGAGGACCACGAGCCTTCCCCGAGGACTTTTACATCGGGTTCTGACTTTGGCTTTCGCTCTATCCAATTCTTCGCCTATCTGTTGTTAATTGTTTATTTCTTTCTTTTTCAAACCGAAAAAGACACGACGATTCGTTAATTCATCAACGAGATATGTCGTTTTGTTTTCATCATATTAATCGTCACATCACGATTCGCTACAAAAAGCTCCAACCCTCTCATTAATGGCCGACATTTTTTCCGCGATCGACCCCAAACAAACCCAAACATAATCAGGGTGCAATATGAAAAATATTCAAAGAAATGAGGACATGCATCAATAATGGAAATCGTTTCATTACAATCTTCCATAAATATTTGTTCAAACGAAACACGCCGTGCGCATAGTCGTTCGAAAATTGTTTGTTTTTCCACTTTTTTCTCTATTGTCTCATCCCCAAGAATAAGGGTGGCAGAGTCGAATAGCCTGAGACAGAGGAAGCACATAGAGAGGCAGAGAGAAAAAGTGCGAGGGGGAACAGGACGAAATTCCGAGTCCGCGAAAAAAACATTTTTGCCCGCGGTCATCGATATAAATGATAACGGCTCGACAACGTGGACGAGCGTAGAGCTTCGCGCTGTCAATACACTTATACAGGGTGGACCATGTAACGTAACCACTCCAAATATCTCTGTTGCCTTTAGAGCGACGAAGAAAAGTCATGAGGTAATTTGATTGATTTCGAAGGGCTGATACAGTGGTGAAAAATTAATTTTTGTCAAGGTCATAGTTTTTGCGTTCTCAAGGTCATCAATGGTTTTTCAATTGGGAACATGTTTTTTTTTTAATTAAAACGTTATAGCTGATATCCAGACGGATCCAACGACCTATGATATCATGATCTCGAAATTATTATTCACCTAAATACACGTGTAAAAACGGTAGATCGTGATGGTATTGACAATAAGAATATCCGAATAATGTAATTGAATTTTTTGTGCAGAACATTTATTGTAACAAATATTCGAAGCGATGGCCATTAACGTCGACACATTTTTAAAGACGTCGGACGAATGCTTTTCTTGACCTTCGAATAGTTTCTGGTGTGATAGCGGCGCAGGTTATCCAACGGATACAATAATGTCATCACACTTTTTTTTCGTCACTCTAAAGGCAACGGAGATATTTGGGGTGGTCACGATAAATCGTCCACCCTGTAAATATATATATATTTACAGAGCACACACACACACAAATGCATATATATATACACCAGGTGTCCTGTTTTTATCTTACACCTAATTAATCTCGAAACATACTGCTTCGATAAGGTATTGAGTATAATAAAACTTTGAGGGTTCAAAGGGGGACGTTAAAAAAAATATTTTTCGGTTCGAAATTGCAAATATTGACATATGGCCGACATGTTTAAAAAAATGTGATCATAAATTTTTTTCACCAAAATTATTGGTAAAGTAGTAAAATTAGAATACCATTTTTACTATTTTAGCGCTGTACCGAATGTATCACAAGGAGGTAAAGTCTTCAACATCCCTAGTGTAAGTGTGCGTGTGTGTGTAGGTGTGAGTTTGTTTGCTTAAGTTGCTGCGGCTCGTCACTTTGGCTAAAAAATGTCATTCTAAGCTAAACATTATGAACGTTATCAAAAAACTTTTCTTACAAAAGTTCTTAGTTTCGACCTGTCTTGGTGGAAAAAAAAATTCATGATCCCAGTTTTTTTAACATTTCGGCCATCTTAATGTCGCCATTTTGAATTTTGAACCAAAAAAGATTTTCTTTTTCCCCCCTTCGAACCTTAAAAGTTTTATTGTACGAAATACTTGATCGGAGCAGTATTTTTCGAGGTAAATCAGGTGTAAGATTAAAATAGGTCACCCGGTATATGCGTGTGTGTGTGTAAAGACACACACACGTATGTACGCATATAGTATATACTCGATCAAGTAACTGTCTGATTGCGTAAGTGAGTAAAGTGATACATAAACAACGGCGCGTTGAAACGGCTCTGGGGCAAAGATCGTGGTTCCCTGATGTTCCACCTCGTTGCTTCCCATCCTCCACATATAAGGGTTATACAACCCTTCAATGCCGCCTTCTTCACGATCACGAACAGCTCGAGAGAGGGGAATATAAGATTCGAAGTACACCGCGAGGGTACACAGCGCGATCGCAAGCTCACAAGCTTTCAGTTCAACATATATATACACAGACACATACACACATACATATATATGTATATATTAGTTTGGGTGAGGGAAGAAACGAGGGCAAGCTAAAATCCCTAAAAAGCACGGGAATTCGCGTTTTACGATAAAACGCTCACGGAAATGCACGGGAATCGGGATATTATGGAAATCAATCGCGAGAAAACCCGTATACATCGCAACGTCTTCTTTCGCATGTATTCCATTTATTTTTGCCATACCCTCTCACTGCTCTAGTCTCCCTCACGGTATCTATGACGCACTAGCCGCGCCGCAGCTCGACCCAGGCTCTGATCATTATCGTTGAGGATTTTGTTTGTTCAGGGGGGCAGCGAGAACTGCTTTTTTAACTTTCTCGCAAGCTCGCATTAGTTTGAAGATTGTCCGGGAATTTTTACCATCACAGTTTTGAAAAAAAATAATCAATATGATGTTGATTAAACGAGGTGCGTGCTGAAGCGACGTATATATGAATTTTTGTATCGGATGTTCCGTCGTATTTTATTTTTAGTGGCATCAAACGTTTTTTTCGTTCCTGAACGCGAGAAACTGTCAGAAAAACATTTCGTTGTTCGGCAGGAATCAAAAAATTGTTTATAGGTCCGTGAGCGCAGAATTAGTTGATGTGACAATTTTGTTCAGTGAATATAGGGATTTAGCTTTATGAATAGCAATAATAGTGATAATGATTACAAAATGTCACAATGACAAGCGATGAGTTCTGCTGCCACACATGCGCCCACGGTTAGACGCCCCGCCGCGGGATGAATGGATTATTGCAAAGGCGTGCCTAGTGCTTGAACCCCATCTGCAAAATTGATTGTCCTCTTGATTGCAAGTCGAGGAAGCTGCAGGCTCAACCGGGCAGAGATGGAAAAAATAGCCATCTAATGATAACAATAATAAGCCAAGGATTCATGTTCGTCATCCGAGACCAGTCATCACTAAGGCTATGTCACATCGTCTTTGCCAAAGTGGTAGATTTGATATTGACAAAGAGCAATGTATTGGCACAATTGGAATGGCGATTACGAGTGCCAGCTAGATCAAGTGCTCAGAAAGAACAGGGCGAAGATCTTGCGGATCGCTGCAATTAGCCCCGACGGAAAGGCCAAAGCCAATAAACCGGATATAGTAATTGAGGACAGAGAGACTTGGGAAGTCATTGACATCGTGCGTTCCCATCCGATCAAAGGTCTACTGCATCGAAGCTGAGAAGAACAAAAGGAAGCAGCCGTTTGCCGTAGAGCTGACGGACATGTATCGGTAACCGGCAGTGAGATAATCCCTATTGTTGGTTCGACAAGTTCCGCGGGATGAAGGATCGCAAAGGAAGGGCTGCAATTGCAGGATCAACTCCTATTACCGATGCGGAAGACCACGGTGGTCGGGATAGCTAACAATTGTGCGGGAATTCCTGCGTATTGAGTAACCCATTGAAGTCGGAGATTACGATAACTAGACCCTACAGCATTTAACCACAATAGTCTTAACTCATTCAAAATTAGTGCAAGGGTATGAGCTTTGCGTTAATGCAGCTCGGGCTTTGTCTTGATCGAAAAAATTTGGTGTTAATGAGGATAAGAACACCACTAATAGGGTAAGTCCGGGGTAGTTGGCCACAGTTTTTTTCCAGGATCCGTCAAAATAAAAGTACAGACGTTTCTTTACTAATCTCCATTTGTACTTAAACTTTGAACATTTTGAACTTTGAACATTTCTTTACTAATCTCCATTTGCAATTAAACTTCGAACTTTAACATTAATTACAAAAATAAAACGAACTCTAATGAGATCAACCTTAAAATGAGTATTTCTTTTAAGAATCACGATTGGCCATCTCTCCCGAAGTATCCGGGTGTGGCCATAGAAGTAGTGGAAAGATGGTCAGTACTTAACGGGGGATTGTCTTTTTTTCGCAAAATTTACCGCTTTTTGGGAATTTTTTTGTGAAGAAAGTATACAACGGAAAACTTGTGAAACTTGGCATATAGTTTTATTGATCTGTTTACTACATACAAAAAATTTTTTAAACAATTTCATCAAAAAATCTGCCTCCCACCCCCCTCGACGCGCGATGGTCCTTTTTTGATGGTGTGCACGATTTCTCAAAAACTATTCAACCGATTGCCTTCAAATTTGGACAGAATGCTCAGCTGACATCCTTTTATCGTTTGATGAAGCAAAAAAGCAATACGTTTAATAGTTTTTTATTTATAACAAAAAATCGATCAATTTTTTTCGAAAAATCGATACTTCAAGTTCAAAACGTCACCAAATCGTCAATTTTTTTTCCCCTTCATCGAACGATAGCTATATGTGTCTAAAGTAAAATGTTTTTTGGGTTTTTGTTGCAGGATGAACGTGAAGGCTGTAATCGTGCACACCATCAAAAAAGGACCATCGCGCGTCGAGGGGGGTGGGAGGCGGATTTTTTGATGAAATTGTTAAAAAAAATTTTTGTATGTAGTAAACAGATGAATAAAACTATATGCCAAGTTTCACAAGTTTTCCGTTGTATACTTTCTTCACAAAAACATTCCCAAAAAGCGGTAAATTTTGCGAAAAAAAAAGACAATCCCCCCTTAATTCTACTCTTGGTTTTCTCTTTGGTTTTATGTTACGATTCTCCATTTATTTTTCTTCTGCCCACATCTGGAACACATATCATTGAATTCAGTACACCTTCTCTCCTGCGCCACCCACACGAGTACACAGACGGTACATGCCAGATACAAGTGCAGGATGTCAGAAGAAGCGGGAGGGGTACGCGGTTCGGCAGCCTTTGCGTCGTCGCCGGTTGGTGTTCGGTTTGAGTGTCACGTATGTTGCTACTATTTTCGCGCTGAAAGTAAAAAAAGCAGTTCGTCGTATCTTCTGGTCTCCAGCCCCATGCTTGTGGTGTTACGGCAATCAAGTAAGTGTATTTTGATTTCATAATAGTGTATTTATACGATGACAGAATAAAAAATAATCTAATATCAATAGTATTAGGG
The DNA here is from genome assembly GCA_963210295.1 of Ophion ellenae. Taxonomy (NCBI): domain Eukaryota; kingdom Metazoa; phylum Arthropoda; class Insecta; order Hymenoptera; family Ichneumonidae; genus Ophion; species Ophion ellenae. The sequence continues at coordinate 50,422,034 of OY723385.1, forward strand.
TGGCTCGGTCCAATTAGTGAAAAATGGGGAAGGGGTCATTTGAGCCAAAACAAGCGGCATCTCTTGAGCATGGCTCATTAGATTTGCATTAAAAATCAGGTGTTTAGACCCCAAGTACCTATGACCCCATTAACATATTATTGCATAACAAAATATACCTCGCGAAAACTCGAAAACAAAGAAGAAAATAAAACGCTTATATAACTGATAGAAACGATTCACTTTTAAGGGGGGATTGTCTTTTTTTTTCGCAAAATTTACCGCTTTTTGGGAATTTTTTGGTGAAGAAAGTATACAACGGAAAACTTGTGAAACTTGGCATATAGTTTTATTGATCTGTTTACTACATACAAAACATTTTTTAAACAATTTCATCAAAAAATCCGCCTCCCACCCCCCTCGACGCGCGATGGTCCTTTTTTGATGGTGTGCACGATTACAGCCTTCACGTTCATCCTGCAACAAAAACCCAAAAAGCATTTTACTTTAGACACATATAGCTATCGTTCGATGAAGGGTAAAAAAAATTGACGATTTGGTGACGTTTTGAACTTGAAGTATCGATTTTTCGAAAAAAAATTGATCGATTTTTTGTTATAAATAAAAAACTATTAAACGTATTGCTTTTTTGCTTCATGACGATAAAAGGATGTCAGCTGAGCATTCTGTCCAAATTTGAAGGCAATCGGTTGAATAGTTTTTGAGAAATCGTGCACACCATCAAAAAAGGACCATCGCGCGTCGAGGGGGGTGGGAGGCGGATTTTTTGATGAAGTTGTTTAAAAAAATTTTTGTATGTAGTAAACAGATCAATAAAACTATATGCCAAGTTTCACAAGTTTTCCGTTGTATACTTTCTTCACAAAAAAATTCCCAAAAAGCGGTAAATTTTGCGAAAAAAAAGACTATCCCCCCTTAACTTTCTGGTCGTCCCCGAGGTCATACCAGTGTCAATTTTGTTGCTTTTTAACGGGAACCTGCATTTTCACGGCAAAATTATATCCCAGATGAAGAAAGTTTTTTTTTGCTCTGAACATTGTCTGTCATGACTTTAGGAGCTATTTTACGAATAAATTGCATTTTCTTTGTACCACTTTATTATGTCGAGATTGATATCATAAATTTAAATAATAATGTTATTGTTAATGTTGCTGTTCTTGCTGTTGGTGTTAATTTTGTTATCCTCATTGTACATTTTTCGGAGTATGAAACTGCAAGCGTTCCAACAGCGATATAACGAGGAAAAAAGATCCATGCGATAAGATTAAAAGGGTTTGCCGCTTGAGAAAGCTAAAGACCGGAAAGGATGCGAGAGCTTCGCTCCACGTAGCAAAGTAGGCAGTCCGCGTGATTCACGTTCGTGGGAATCTCGTTTTATATATGCTCCTCGATGTCGACGGAATTCGGCGGTATACCGCCTCCGAAGACGGTTGATGAGCTTTCTATTCTATGGCCCTGTTTCTCATTTCTCGTCCTCTCAAACTCCATCCACCGCGTTCGCCGTGCCCGGAAACAGGATTGTCGACGTGTATCGAACTCTTACGGTTGAACGACTTTACGCCTTTGGATTACGGTAGGATTCTTTTACGGGTTATCTCCTTCTTGCTGTATTCGTTCCTCTCTCTCTCACTCTCTCTCTCTCTCTCCCTCTCTCTCTCTCTCTCTCTCTCTCTCACTCTCCCTCTCTCTCTCTCTCTCCACTCCCTCTCTCTCTGCGTTACGAAGAATCAAGAGACAGATCCTTGATGTATATACGTAGTATTCTCGTATTGTGGTCGAAACAAATTGGCAGGTCAAGAAGAGGAGGGTCGAATGTTGCTAAAGATTCTGATCGAGTAAATTGACGTCGAGGATCTCTTTGCGGAAAATTCAAGCTGATACAGCGTCTCTACGGTCGATTTTACGTACAGGCCATTACGCTCGAAAGTTGGATGTACACTGATGGGTTAGCTATACGTGTCCTTTGAATCAAAATTATTCATCTCGTTTCTCCAACCTGCCTTTGCGTATTTTCTTTATGTTCGGAAACCGTGATGGACTCCATTTGGGATCAGCGAGAGGGACTTTATTTATCATGAAAACTGAAAAAAATGGCCTTTTTCGGCGATGTTTCTTGGAGAAAAGAAAAAATGACTACACTGAAGATTTAGCAAAACGAGTTTGAGTAATTCGAGCGATGAACAAAAATTGACAACGACAAATATTCCGGAAGGAACAAAATAATATGATAATTCTCAAAAAACATTAGCGAAGCGGACAGTATGTTGTCTTATGGAAAAAATTTGGAACTATTGATAATTCCTTCCGGGTACGTAGGAAACGTTTGAAAAATCAAGCATCGGTTTTCTCATTAAATAAAACAATGAAAGATGGCTTCTTTTACGTAAAAAGGTCACCGAATCGAACATTAATTATCCGAAGAAATCGAACATTAATTTATTAAGGTTACTCTCAATCTAATGAGGTTAGAAAAAAATAGTGAAATATCTTGTGACGATGTTGCAGTATCAAAATTGACATATATTTGGTGGAAATTTTTGAAAATGTCGATCTTGGGTTTCAGCGGATTCTCAAAATATAACATTTCAAAAATATCCTCTGAAGTTTTCAAGTCAATACATTCAATATTGAGGGAGTTATTGCCTGAAATTTAAACGCCTTTTTCTGAAAATGAGTTTTTCAAAATCGATTACTACGATATCTTGTAAATCACATGCCCCGCTCGACTTTAAATTTCCCAAGCTTCGTTCACATATCAAAAAGCTCGAACAAAGATATTTTTTTGTTTGATGTACCCGTGCGGATAATTAATAGGGCATCCCTCATAAAAATAAGCCATTGAAGGCCCTTATTTGACAATCCCGATAGGGGTTGGCATAATAAGGGCTTTTGCGGGTCCTATTATGCCACTCCCGACAGGGATTGCCACAAGAGGACCAGGTTTGGGCATTATAGGAAACGGACCAGTATACATAGCTTGGACTAAATCGTTTGTGGCATTTTAATTTCTACACTCAATTATTCGATAATAGGTAAAAATAGGATAAAAACGTGAGGGCATTAAAAATTATTATATATTACATTTACAAATCCTTCAAAAAATTACATATTATTCTTATTGCCTTATTCACTCATGGAATGATGCCAGCGCGTATGTTTGAACAATCCCATTCGGTTTTTTTTACATTATTATAGTGACTATTTTCGCCAAATACTTTCCATATTTAAAATTATTTCGCGTTCTGATAGTTAATATCACAATGATATTAACTAATTGATATTATTTATGTGATACAGCAAATAATTATAGGAATTAATTTGGTCTCTTATGCCATATCTGCGACGAAGATGTTACAAGCACTCGGAAGCATAGGGGCAGCGTGCGTAGCCATGAGTAGGTAGGTACTAGGTTCAATACCGATATAGGTGAAATATTGTCTTCGAAAAAAATCATTACGAAAGGCCAGGGCATGACGAATTACGATACAAAATCGTTGTGGTAAACTCTCAATTAAGTGCTTAAGACGGAATGACACCTCATCGCGGTCGGTATGGTAGAACAATTATAGATACCCAAAAATCTCTGAAACGGCTCTTCAGATCCCATCGAAACTTTGCCAAACCACGCCAAATAGGTAGACGAACAGCTGTCTGCCCCTCAAATTCAGAAAATTGGAGGGGCAGACAGCTGTTCGTCTATCTATTTGCCGTCGTTTGGCAAAGTTTCGACGGGATCTGAAGAGCCGTTTCAGAGATTTTTGGGAGTCTATAACTGTTCTACCATATCGACCGCGATAAGATGTCATTCCGTCGTAATTTCATTTTGGATTTATGAAATATTTTATGCACATAGTACACTTAAATTTACAGCAAATAAAGATTTATTTGAATCGAATCTTTATTTATTCGATTTGAATATATTTGATATTTAAAAAGAATAGCTGAAACGAATAAAAAAATATCTTTCGAACAAATAAGATCGTGGTAGGGCGTGAGACGAGGAAAAAACCTATCTCATTTAAATAGATCCTATTTAAAGGAATTAAAAAAAATTGACAGTGTATCGTGACCTTATATAAACGGACACATATACGCAGAAACATATACATTTACACACGCGTGAGCATATCCATTGACAGGGATAACTTATGGGCACACCATGGTTCCATGGTTCCATCCATTGACATGGTTCCATGGTTCCATCCATTGACAGGGATAACTTATGGGCACACCATGGCTTACATGAGGCGTCGATCAGGCATCATTGAAGGCCCTCATTATTCTGCATTTAATGGCCCTCAGTAGCAAAGTGTGACCAGCCACTGAGGGCCCATGTGAGGCTACCCGATTAGGGCCCTATTAAAATTAGGGAAATTCTATATGGGCCCGACCAAAGTCCTAGTGCAATTTCCGCACGGGTATACTTTGTTTTTTTTTTCATCAACGTAACTAAAACGTCACCGAAAATCGTTATTTTAACTTCGAGGGGCCATTTGCTCAAAAAACGATATTTTATTAAATCCTTCGTCCATGTACTGGATAACTTCGTGCAAAAACTAAATAGGTTTGATTTGTTTTATTTCGGATGATTTGTTTTCGAGCAGCAGTGGTCACCGCAAAGGACGTTTTTCAAATAGCGCTCTTCATAAACCATTATATCGACCACATTTATAAATATTTTCCCATACAAAAATTGTAATAGATGTTTCAAACCACATTTTTCAATGGAAAGAAAAATGGAAAACCTACACACGTTTTCCAGGAAAAAATTCATGAATTTTCCTCTTTTTCCGGCTTTGAGTTAGGTGTAACCAGTGAAAGAGAAAAATCTCTCCATTGTAAACGACAAACGTGCACAATACTATACGAGCGTTAATGAACTTTTAATAACGTCAAACCTTACGACGAGAAGAAGAAAACAGCATCATTATTTGGCGCCAAGCAGCGCTATTTTATAAAATCAAAATCTCAAAATTAGGTGCGAAAAAAATCGTAATTACCTTACGAGTCTCGTTCTCGAGATTACAAGGTAGTACCGCCTACTTCGGTACGCTGGGCCACGATTTTTTAGAGCTGATAAAAAAACAAAAGATCTTCCAAACAGCCTTCCTCTGCTATCACCCACCATGGTAACGTTATAACGTTTTTCGTGCGCTAAGGGTCACGATCTAAGAGCATTAATTCCGTGTTTTTTTTAATGGGTAAATCACACAAAAAGAAAAGTAAACGTGAAAAGAAAGAAAAGTTTTGGAAAAAGTTGAAGAAATTAATGGTCAAAAATGTGCCGGAGTCTTCTTCTGATTCAGAACCGGAAAACTCAAAGCGAGGACATGATGATGAAGATCAATCGACATCCAGATAAAAAAAGGCAAAAATATCAGATGAAATAGGAATATCAGAAGGTAGATTAACAAAACTTTCATCAAATCTTGACGAGGCGGGTATACCTGTACGGATGCGATCTCGAAGATTATCGCCTCAAAGTAAAAGAAATCGTATCTGAGCTCGATGCTTGGTGTGTTATTGCCATGTGCAATAGACTCGGCGGCTTTGCCGTACGAAGGCAGGCTCCTCTGAGTCCTGCCTTGAGTCATACATCCCCTCTGGAAATGAGACTTGGCGGTTTATACCGTACGAACACAGGCTCCTTTGAGTCCTGTCTTGAGTCTTGCACCTCCTCTGGAAATGAGACCTGGCGGTTTATACCGTACGAAGGCAGGGTCCTCTGAGTCCTGTCTTGAATCATACATCCTCGCTGGAAATGAGAATTGACGGTTCATACCGTACGAAAACAGACTACTTGGAGTCCTGTCTTGTGACATGCACTCCTTCGGAAAACGAAAGTTGGCGGTTTGCACTGCACGAAGATAGTTGCAAAAAGTACTATCGGAAATCGCACTATCATTATTACACAAGAGATGGTGTTTCAATGTAAAACTCACGAGTTCCCTTGAATAACATACGCATATCGCTAATCCATTTACATGTCCTGAAGAAATAGAAATTTCTCGCCTGGTCCCCTATAACAAATATTTTGTTTGGAGTTCTACCAACATATGTGTTCACAGACATATCGTCAAACACCAGTGGACAATCTGAACATGATCCAGCCATCTTAGAGCCCTTACAAATGAGCGAAAAAGAAAATGCAAGTATCGATGGAATAGAGATCCCCGAAACTCCGTCTATCGAGCTAACGGAAGCGTTTGATGAAGAAACTCTTCGTATCCTGGGGATAACCTCAAAAGCAGAAGCACTTGAGTTACAACTAAACCCCAGCCTTGCAGTGAACTGGGAGAAATGGATCGCGGAAGGTCTGAAAGAAGAAGACCAAGCAAGTATTTTAGAAAAATACGCTCGCACAGGTAACTGCCGCCTAGAAGCGCCAAAATTAAACCCGGAGGTTGCTTCGTGTCTCCACGAAACTGCTATTAAAAGAGACAGGTATTAGATGAACGCGCAAAATAACCTTGGTACAGCCATGGCTGCTCTGGGTACAGCAATTTCACGACTGTTGAATCACAAAGAAGAAGTGGACGAATACCAGCTTTTAGAAAACCTCGCTGATACAGGCCGATTACTGGCTTGCACATACCGTCTCGAGTCTATCACTCGCAAGTCGATGATAATACCGACGCTCGACAAAGTGAAGAGTGTATTAACTGGAACGAAGTCTTTAGAAGAACTTTTTTATTCGGCGAAAATTTAGAAGAAAAAATCAAAGCCGCAAAATCGATCGAGAAGGTGGCTTTAGAACTGAAACCCCAAACGAGTGCGAAAACATCCCTTTCACATTTTAATTCGGGAAACTGGAAACGCCCGTCTGCCAATTGGAATCGAACTGGAGTTCAGGCGGGGATCGATCAAAAACAAAAAATTGTACCATTCCGACCGAGCCAAACCCGAGACGATCGTCGCCGGATAGACCATTACCGGTTACAGAAGCAGAACCGCAAATCGAGTGTTTTCAAGAAACCTCAACAAGAATTTTTGAGGTAATGAAATCTGCAGGTCGTCTACGCAAATTTCTCCCACAATGGCGGAATATTACAAAGGATCAATTCGTAATCGATTGTATCAGCGGTTATGAAATTGAGTTTCACGAGCCCGTTTTTCTGGACACAATACCTTTAATACCGCCGATCAATTCGCAAATCGATCGCAAAAACATAAAACTCGCTATTGACAATTTACAAAAAAGGGGTACAATGTGCAAAAAAGGGGTACAAAAAAGGGGAACCAATGTGCATGGACCTGTCGTCCATGCAAAAACCAATTCGTTTCGTCATATTTCTTGGTTCCTAAGCCAGATGGATCAATGAGATTTATATTAAATTTTAAAAAGCTCAACCGCTTTATCTAGACACAACATTTAAAATTAGAGGATATAAAAACAGCGACGAAACTGATTTTTCCTCAGCACTTCATGTGCAATATAGATCTCCAAGATGCCTATTTTTAAGTTTCCGTACACAGGGCGAGCCAAAAATATTTAAGATTCATTTTCGAGGAAACCGTGTATGAATTTGTATGCCTTCCATTTGGACTCTGTACAGCGTCCTTTATTTTCACAAAAATCCTTGAACCAGTCGTAAACTATTTGAGAGGAAAAGGTTTTCTTTCCACAATCTATCTGGATGACATTCTGTGGATTGGATCAAGCTCGTCAGCATGTTCCAAGAACGTTAAAATTACAATGGTATTACTAAAATCTCTCGGCTTTTTAATAAACCATAAGAAAAGTAATCTCACGCCGAGAAAAACCTGCAAGTTCCTGGGTTTTGTAATAAATTCTCGATAAATGACATTGGAGCTTCCAAACGAAAAAAGTTCCCAGATTTCCATCCTGATTAATTAATTTCGCAATAAAAAACTATGCACTATTCGAAAATTTGCACATTTCATCGGAAAATTAGTTGACTGTTGCCGAGCAATAGAATATGGTTGGTTGTACACGAAAGAATTTGAACGCGAAAAATTCCTTCACCTTTCAATAAGCGGTGGAGATTACGATGCACCCCTCTCATTGTCTGATGGATTAAGAAGCGACTTTCATTGGTGGTCCAAAAATATCAAAACCTCAATCTGTAAAATACGTGAATTTAAATGCACGAAAGAAATATTTACCGACGCCTCAAAAACTGGCTGGGGCGCGTTTACAAGTACCGCGACAACCCACGGGTTTTGGGATGAAAGTGAAAGAAAACTACACATAAAACAATTAGAACTGACTGCAGTACTACTAGCGGTGAAGTCCCTTGCTGCAGATTTGTCACACTGTGAAATACTATTACGAATCGACTACACTACAGCAATAGCATACGTTAACCATAACACTTGGGTCTCCATAAAATAGCGAAAGAAATCTGGAAATGGTGCGAAAGTAGGAACAATTGGATTTTTGCTTTTTATATAGCGTGTAAAGAAAACATAGAAGCGGATAAGGAATCCCGAATAAAAAATGATGACACAGAGTGAGAGCTCGCGGATTCAGTATATCAAGAAATCACCAAAAATTTCGGTCAGCCGGATATAGATTTATTCGCGTCTCGGATCAACAAAAAATGTGAAATATATTGTTCCTAGCATAGAAATCCGGATGCATCTGTGGTTGACGCATTTACGTTACAATGGGGATCAAATTGTTTCTATGCATTTTCACCGTTCGCACTAATTTTGAGATTTCTGAGGAAAGTGGTATCTGATCAAGCGTGCGGTATTGCCATTGTACCAAATTGGCCATCTCAAGCATGGTACCCCCTATTTACAGAATTACTAGTAGAAAAACCTATGGTATTCCCTCCCGCTAAAGGACTGCTACTATCCCCTGGTAGAACTCTTCGCCTCCCACTGGAAAAATCCCTCGGATTGATTGCCGGGAGATTGTCCGCGAAGCATAGCGTAGGAAAACACTTTCGGAGCCAGTGATCGAGGTTCTATTGGCGTCTCTAGCAGATAGTACGTGGAAACAATATTCGAGACCGCTAAAATTATGGGTTTCCTTCTGCCATGCAACGGAAACGGACATCTACAATTCAGGTCCAAATGAAATACTGGAATTTTTACAAAATCCCTTTAAGGACGGCGCCAGCTATGGAACTCTAAATTTCACACGTTCTGCTATCTCATTAATATCACTAAACAATATCAGCAACGATTTGAATATTAATCGACTTTTCAAGGGCATTTTTAGGCTCCGACCTATAAAACCAAAGTATGATGTGACTTGGGACATTAATCCGGTTCTTGCGTACAACACAAAAATGTATCCGCTTGATAAACTAAATTTACAAGAATTATCAGAAAGACTTGTAACCCTAATGGCCTTGGGAACCGCTCATAGAATTCAAACGTACTTTTTAATGAAGTTACAAAACATCACGTACTCTCCGGATGGATTGGAAATAAAAATCACAGACTTAATCAAGACATCACGTCCAGGGGCTCCGCAGCCTTTACTCTTATTACCGTATTATAAAGAGAAACCTGAAATTTGTATTGCAAGTACACTCGAAAAATATCTGCAAACCACAAAAACTCTCAGGGGTACTTGCGAAAACGTCCTTATCACGTCAAGCCATATAAAAAAGCAACGACACAAACGATAAGTCGATGGATAAAAACGATACTGGCAAAAAGTGGCATTGACCCCATGTTTACAGCCCACTCAACAAGACATGCATTAACGTCAGCAGCTTGAGCCAAAGGCATAGACATAAATGTAATAAAAAACACGGCGGTATGGTCTGGCGATTCTCAGGTTTTTGCAAAATTCTATAATCGCCCCATTAAGTCAGGAAGAAAGCACTTTGCTACAACTATTTTAATTTTATCATAGTTGTTTGTGTTCATGTTGTCCTTAAACAGTCGAAAGTAATAAAAATGTACTGTTCTAAATCAGAAGTTTCCCATACATCTCTAAAAATCTACCTTGCAATCATCTCGAACGAGACTCGTAAGATAATTGAACGATCAAACGAACTCACCTGAGTGAAGTTCGATCGTAATTATCTGTAGAGTCTCGTTCGAGATGATTACATCCCACCACAACAAAGATTCAGTTTCTTTGTCATTCCCACCCTGAAATCCTACTGTCTTCTCTTCTATTACTTTCAAATTGACCTGGGAGCATCTTTAAACAATATGACGTTACCATGGTGGGTCATAGCAGAGGAAGGCTGTTTGGAAGATCTTTGTTTTTTTATCAGCTCTAAAAAATCGTGGCCCAGCGTATCGAAGTAGGCGGTACTACCTCGTAATCATCTCGAACGGGGCTCTACATATAATTACGATCGAACTTCACTCAGGTGAGTTCGTTTGATCGTTCAATTATTCAGCATCCAAAAAGGTCAGTTCAATTATTTTCAAAATTAAAATCATATTTGAGGCATTCAAAAAAGATGTAGCGTGGCTGCCGCGACACGAGGGATCATCTGGATGCCGTCACGGTCATTTTCAACTGAGTTGACTAGCTTTGTACGATATTGATAGAATCAGCTTGATCATAGTGACACTAGAGGAAATATATGGTACTATTGTACGTTACATTTTTCCAGACGTCTCTTCCATCACGTCCATATCCTAGAAAATACTCAATGTCAGAATACAAGGTCTCGATCCTCCGTATCGTTGTTTCCTTGCTACGAAACTCCACCACCCTTCACTCTTCCAGCCCATCGAATGATTATCGACAAATTGCCATTTCGGCAACGTTTCTTCCCTCCGTCAATCTCCACGACATTTTTCGTTTAGTTCGTGTCCATTTTATTCGCCAGCGCCGTCCGCCCGGACCTTCACCCACGCGCACATGTATTTTCGAAATTGTTCGTTTGATTACCGTCGAATCGATAGAGAGAGAGAGAGAGAGAGAGAAAGAGAGAGAGAGAAAGAGAGAGAGAGAGAGAGAGGGTGAGTAAAGGAAAGCTTTAGTGGTCAGTTACGTTGTGTAGTCGGCCAAGCGAATTTAACAGCCAATCAGAGGTGCTTCGGTAATTAGACCACCGACGCTACCCTCGTTCGTCGCCACCTCCACAATCTTCTAACGAGCTACTTTCTACGCGTTCTCTCGCCTACGGTTCTCTCTACAAATTAGCGAACGCGTGTCATCCATCGTTGAAGTGTCCGCTGTAGTTAGGGGCGTTGCTCCTAGTGTGTGAGCTAACAAGACAAGCATGGAAATGCAACGTGACACGTTTGTGATGTTCGATCAACCCGGGTCATCGAACAGCCGCGACTTCGCACCGGTTCCCTCATACATACGTGCTTCATTCGTATTCATGTGTATGTTTTATTGCAGAGCGTTTAACTCCGAGCAGAAGACCTGAAGGCACCACAGATGTATTCACGTCTATTGTCATTATTTTCATCAGCGTTGGTACGACACGTCGAGCTGGCGATATAAAGAAAAAGCGGACGTAATTTGATGACAGCTTTTCAACATTTTTTTCTTCTTTTTTTCTTTTCTTTACTAAATGACGTTTCTCTGTATCTTTATTCGGGTGTAGTTCCGAAAAGCTCATACTGCCGATTAATTTGGAATATCGTGTACTCGTGTATTTTGACTCGCTGATCACGAATATGATAGTGAAAATACCCGCAAATTGGTTTTTCAAGGTCCAAACTCACAAAAACTTTTTTTTTTTAGTTTTTCTATTTTATTTTAATAAATGTTGATCTTAGAGAAAAATATTTCCTACGTAAGTTGTAGCCTATAAAAAGATGGATGTTTTATGTTTTATACAGTTTTTGTTTAAAACCATTTTGCTTCGAGGAAAATGGGATAATGCTCCGATAAGTACATTTTGCCAAACTTCATTGGTTTCGATATTATCTACTTACGCACTTTACCGCGAGAAAGTTGAAGTTTAGTCTTTAACGTGCTTGTTTCTTTTTCCTTTTTTTGTATGCCATTTTATTTTAGGCTTTTTTGTATTTTATTTTATTTTTGTAATTTGTTTTCTTTGAGTTTGTTTGGTTTAAAGACTAAAGTTCAACCTTCTCGCGGTAAAGTGCGTAAGTAGATAATATCGAAACTCATAGAGTTTAGCAAAATGTATTTACCGCAGCATTATCTCATTTTTCTCGAACCGAAATGCTTTTAGACAAAAACTGTATAGAACATAAAAGAACAATCTTTTTGTAGGCTACAACTTGTGTAGATCACGTTTTTCTCTAAGATCAACATTTATTAAAATATAATAGAAAAACTTTCGAAAAATCAATTCTTGTGAGTTGTGACCTTGAAAATTAAATTTTCGGGTATTTTCACTATCATATTCGTAATCAGCGAGTCAAAATACATGGGTAGCCGAAATTCCAAATCAATCAGCGGTATGGGCTTTTCGAAACTTTATCCTTTCTTTTCATAGATTTTTCTCGTTTTACGATGGTAAGGATTTTCTGTAATTTTTTCGATTCCTTCTCCGCTTGTCTGTATTTGTATTCCAAATGAAGCTCGACCTGTGTCAATAATGTTTCTCAAGACCGGAAAAAGAAATGCGCGGGAGAGACTGGACAGAATGAACAAACAAGAGCCGTGATCACTTTGCGACTGAAAGACGCACAAAAAACACCGTACTGACACGAAGTACGTCTTGAAGAAAATCAGTCGGCGGATACCACCCCAGATACTGTTGCATCGACGGTCAAAATTTCGTTCACATTGGCACGATCGACGTTTATTTTTTCCAAATTTGCTACTGTTGATGATGAGCATTCATTTACTTTCTATATCCAGATGTCTGTTTTTTAAAGTTGCATTTATGAAGTCTATAAAATAGTAACCACTTTGAGGTCTTGAAGTGATTAAACTTGTTGGAGCAAGCCACCATAATTGTAAAGGTTGTCTCAAAACGACCTGACATTTTAATTCATTGATAAAACGTATTATTTATTTGAAAAGTGTAAGTATTTTTATTTTAATGTAAGGTACAAAGATGGAGGTTATGTGTGGAACACAATATCCGATAAATGGCATAAACGGCATGGTGTTGGAAGACATATTCTTTCAATAAGATGGCGCAACCTGTCACCCTGCGAGTTTGACGACATTGGACTTCCTTCTTTGGGGTTTTCTGAAAGAAAAAGTGTATGCCAATCATTCACAGAGCATTCCGGAGCTTAAGGAAGAAATTGGGGGCCGGGTTGAAATTTTAAACCTTGAATGCTCCGACGGTTTAAAATTCCTATTTTAATGTTCCGAAATTACATGCTTGGTCAAGATCACGCTAGCGAAAGTCTACACAGTTGACTGTAAATGATGTAGAACGTACAGCATTGTCTAGAAAAATTTCAAAATTAACGTAAAATCACTTCTTAATAAAAAAAACTCTTGAAATAATTCGACGATTTATTAAAAATTTTGAAACTTTAAAAACTTCCATAGCCGAATTATTTTTACGGTGCTCAGATTTTCGGAGTTTTGGTCTTTCGTGTAAAATTCTTTCGGAGTTTTGATCTTTCGGGATAGTATTCTTTCGGAGTTTTGAGCATTCTGATAATTCAAAGTTCGGCATTTCAACCCGGCCTCGTTCAGATTTTCGGAGTTTTGGTCTTTCGGCTAAAACTCTTTCGGAGTTTTGATCTTTTGGGGTAGTATTCTTTCGGTGTTTTGAGCATTCTGATCATTCAAAGTTCGGAATTTCAAGCCGGTCTCAGCAATTGGACGCACCATTAATAAAAGTAGTCCGCGATTATGCCAAAATGTTATCGAAAATTTCGTCGAAAGAGTGAACGTTTGCAAATAGGCACCACGCGGTCATTTATCGGATATTGTGTTCCACACATAACCTCCATGTTTGTACCTTTTATTGAAATTAAAATATTCGTACTATTCAAATAAATAATACGTTTCATTAAGAAATAAAAACGTCCGGTATTTTGAGACACCCTATAATTTCTCTTGAAAGCTCATAGCTTAAATCGATTAAATGGTACGCTTTGAAACAAAAGCTTGAATTTTCCGAAAAAAAATGCCTACGATTTGCAATTACAAAACCCCTTTTTAGCAAAAACATTTAGGGTCATGCTTTAGACACTGAGATTAGAAAGATTTATACCAAACTTCATCAGAATCGGTCGATTAGTTTTTTAGATATACGTCACGGCACTTTTGAAAATGCAGTTAAGGGGGGATTGTCTTTTTTTTTCGCAAAATTTACCGCTTTTTGGGAATTTTTTTGTGAAGAAAGTATACAACGGAAAACTTGTGAAACTTGGCATATAGTTTTATTGATCTGTTTACTACATACAAAAAAAATTTTAAACAATTTCATCAAAAAATCCGCCTCCCACCCCCCTCGACGCGCGATGGTCCTTTTTTGATGGTGTGCACGATTACAGCCTTCACGTTCATCCTGCAACAAAAACCCAAAAAGCATTTTACTTTAGACACATATAGCTATCGTTCGATGAAGGGGGAAAAAAATTGACGATTTGGTGACGTTTTGAACTTGAAGTATCGATTTTTCGAAAAAAATTGATCGATTTTTTGTTATAAATAAAAAACTATCAAACGTATTGCTTTTTTGCTTCATCAAACGATAAAAGGATGTCAGCTGAGCATTCTGTCCAAATTTGAAGGCAATCGGTTGAATAGTTTTTGAGAAATCGTGCACACCATCAAAAAAGGACCATCGCGCGTCGAGGGGGGTGGGAGGCGGATTTTTTGATGAAATTGTTTAAAAAATTTTTTGTATGTAGTACACAGATCAGTAAAACTATATGCCAAGTTTCACAAGTTTTCCGTTGTATACTTTCTTCACAAAAAAATTCCTAAAAAGCGGTAAATTTTGCGAAAAAAAAAGACAATCCCCCCTTAAGACCGTGCCATACAATTTGTAAAAAAATACCATGTCACCGTCAAAAGTAGTAATAAAACGTACCCTAGGTCTAAAAGATGGTGAAGAAATCTTTCCATTAAAAAAAATCATGAAAATCAGCAAAAAACTTCCTCGTCTAAAGGTACCCCCCCCCTTAAATTCAATTTAACGTTAATATAAAATTGTTGCAATATTTCGAAGAATACTCAAACTCCCCTCGAAGCTTCATATTTTATGTGTGTTACGAGATTATCGACTATTATATAAATTAAATTTAAAAAAAAAACAGATTTTCGTGAACAAAACCACTTTTTGCAACCCCCCGCCTCAAAAAAAAAAAAATGCTGGCCACGCCAAAGGCCCAACTTCCGAATACCCAACGGAAAAGCTCGAACATCTCAAAACTGTAAGATCGCGTTTCGTAGATGTTGGAAACGATGTGAAATATGAAGCAAATTACACCGTATACCTCGAGAGATTACCCTATAACTTGATCGTAGGCAAGGATTATAAGGAGACGTTATCAGGCAAGAAATAGTTTATCACGAACCATCACAGCTTCGCCTGGTCTTTATTGGCATAATAACGGGGGATGCGTTTTCCACACACGTCGGGGCTTGCAAATCTGTTATTTGGTTTCAGCGAGGCAGCTAGAGACGGCGAGCGGGTTATAGAACCGGAAACGAATATATTTTTCGAGCTGCAACGTTTCTCGTGCGTGCGACGCAGTCGGCAGGACGAGAGAAGGAGGCTTGTGGGGGCGAAGTTGGCCGAGCTTTCGCGAAAGCTCGGGAGCCACCATGGCTCGTATCACAGTTCGGTCCCCTCAGTACGATCGCGAACCTCGACGCGCGCGGTCAAAGCGGTGCGACAGAGATTTTTCAACCCCCCAGTTTCTTCTCAATTTCATCGAATATTTACCTACACATGCGGATACACACAAATCCATACAAAGATATCATTTCTTTAAACACCACGTGTCATCTCGATTTCAAATGTCGTACATATGTGTCACGTCGAGAAACAAATCGCCCTGAAGTAAGGAGAATATTGAAAATTCTCGCAAAAACTATTCCCGCGTGTGATACACCGGTGATAAATAATTCGTGGATATTAATGAGACGTCGAAACATGATTTCAAAAAAACGTTTCAATCTTTCTTCCACGGATACCAATGCAATGGGACAAAAATCGAAGATGCATTTTTCAAAAAATAATTCATCAACCTTCGAAAAAAATATCTTGGATTTTTTTTTCCAATCTGGGAGCCTCAACCATGTGTTTTTACCATCGGGGATGCGACAAAATTTGTTCTGTTTATTTTTTTCGCAAAGCTCGACTGTGCAACGCGAGACGAAAATATTCGGGCGCTCGCTGCTCGATTAATAGCTCTTAACATTCCATCCGCGGCGTAATATAAAAATATTAATACAATTCGCTCCGCATGTACGCAGAAAAAAAACGCAAAGGGTGGGAACGTTAAGGGGTGGGGGTGGTAAAAAATGTCCACGAATTGGCTGGCCCCGCTAGAGGTTTTTCTTTTTCTCTCTCTCTCTCTCTCTCTCTCTCTCTCTCTCTCTCTCTCTCTCTCTCTCTCTCTCTCTCTCTTTCTGTCTGCTCCCTTTCTCCCCCGGCCTTACGACCTGTCGTGCGCCTGGAGCTTTAAATCAGATTCCGAATTTTAATACGCTGCGATACTAATTTTCACCGGGAATATGCCGGTCGAAAAAAAAAGAAGACGCCACGGTCGCGTCCACGTATATGTAGTTACTCGCAGAGTCAGCGACGACGATAAACTATCGTCCGTATGCGCCAGGCTGCGCGGTTTTTCCCACAGCTGCAAGAATACGTGTGGCGAAAATGAAAAAAAAAAAAAACATACGAACACGGGGAAAAAATATCTTCGTGATGTACCATTTTTTTCCCGGCTGGACAGTCGTTTTTCATTTTAATGGAAGTTCCCGGAAGTACAAAGCACGTTTTCGCCCGTGATAACAAATATTTACCCGTGATGTTCCACTCGGAAGGTTTTTATTCACAAAAAATCCGATACGATGAACGAGGTTCCATTTTAACCCACGGCCGAAGTTGCGCATTTCATTTTGGCGACAAGCTTTACCCTTCGCACATTCGTATCGTTGATACCGGCGAATTATAATTGAAGCCAACGCCATGGTGTGGAGAATTGTATTGTAACATTCTGCCGCTGCGTTTTATTATTGTATACACACAGAGAAAAAGAAATTACTTGGTTCAACGAAATTGTTCGTTCAGGTGGCCAATGCCAAATATCAAGATGAAATACTGAAATTATTTATAGAATTTATAGAAAATAATTTAGATTATTGATAGTAAAACAAATAATTCTTGAAGTTATCTAATATTCCGTTTCTTTTTTATTGGTTCGCTGGCATCCCCCAATAACGTAATTAGTCAGCCGGAATTATTATTTCTTTTTCGGTGTTCCGTTTTTCATTATTCTTTTTTTGGTAATCTGAACGCTTTCGCCGTGTTGAAATAGCAGTCTTGTTTTTATACTTTCGATGATTTTTCACTCAAAATCTGCACAGTTTCGCTTTTATTCGACAAATCAAACGTGGCGTGAAAGAAAAATGCTACGTATCGAAAGGAAACCCTAGTTCGGTGTGGTTTTAGTGACGAGAGTGCAAGCGGTTTTCCAGTGTGAAGGAAGTAACTAGGACAGACAACATTTGTGATAATTTCTAGCAAGGGATAATCGGTGCTCGAAACGTAAGAAATATTCGAGAATTTTGGATGTTGACCAATCTGCGAATACACCATACCGCGAGAATAAAAACCTTCGGTATTATCGGCAGAATTTGGCGAAACGATGAGATTCACTTGTGACAGAGTGCACCACGCTTGTTCCGCTTTATTGAGACCCAATATTCCTCCACGCAAATATCATTCAAGTTTTAATCCCCGTGCGAGAATTTATTCGGAAGTCCCCTGGTAGGATCTGGATCGCATCCCTATAGGGATTTGATAGGGACGCCGCTAGCAGGGAGTCCACATTGTAATCCAAGATGCTCTTGAAGTTTGCATCGCTGGAACGCGACGAAAATTCATATTTTTATTTCCGCATTTTTATTATTTTACGGAATAATTTTTTTCCATTTTTTAATTCTGGAATAATAAGTTCTATAAAATAAAATCTTAAAAATCATGTAGATGAAGAAATAAAGGTAGGAAAAAGAAATTTCGTTGCATTCCAACGATGCAAACTTTGAAACCATAATCCAAGTGCATTCCGAGAATCCAAATGCACATGGATTATGATTTCGAAGTTTGCATCGTCAGGATGCAACGAAATTTCTTTTTCCATCTTTATTTCCTCATCTTCATTATTTCTAGGGTTTCATTTTATAGAATTCATAATTCTAGAATTCAGATATAAAAAAATACTTGGTAAAATAATAAAAATGAGGTAATAAAAATATGAAGAATAATTTTTTATGCGTTCCAACGATGTGAACTTTAAGACCATTTTGGATTCCACCCTATTTTCCGGTTCACGTCGTTTGAGAATTTTTGTCTGACATGCCCAAAGGGAATTTGTAGGATCTCCAAGCAAAAAAGAAATATCCTTGCGTGATCTCTATCTCTGTACGGATTTGTTAGGGACACCATAGGCCTCATGGGCATCCAATTGGATTCTGCACTGTTCCCCGACGAACGCTGTTTGAGATTTCTAACCACATTTGAATAAAAAAAACTCCGAAAAGTCACGAGAAAAAACTCGGCCTGTTGGAACACGATCTGCATCCTTCGTGAACGTGTACGTGTGTGGTGTCATTGCATCAAAGTGCAGTAATAAAAGATAACAAACGATAATTACACTCTGCAATTTTCACCGGATGAGCCTCACTGCGAAAATGATGTATCGTGAAATGGCAGGATATACAAATTAGCTCGTTCGTGCAACGAGATTGGCATTAAATATATATCAAAGGCGAAAAAGAGAATATCCGAGTGAACTGATGCAAGGAAGTCGTGTCTGATGAACGTTGAGCTTAACGAAAAGCCTCTAAAAATACTGGTTCAGCTTAACTAGAAATGCGTGAAAGGATTTTTCTTCGTTCACGATGGTTAAAGGGACGCGAGGACCTGCCGAGGGACGGGGGTGTGGGCTCATCAGTCCTTGAGGAAAACTTATAACGAAAATCTGGCCTCGACTTTGAAACCATTCGAGTTAGTGTGCGTTTGTGGGTGTGTGCCTTTACTGCAGAGCTTATCTCACATAGAAAACATTCACGGATGGTTCCCTTCACTAACTAGCCTTTCAAGACTTCCCGAGTGTAAAATGAGCCTCTCTCTCTCTCTCTTCCCTTATACTTTTCTGAGGAAAAATAATCATCGGAAAAAATGTACAGGGCGTCTCGATTTTCGAATACGTATTTATAAAAAAATTAAAAATCAAGCAGTTCTTTCCCCCCCCCCCCCCCCCCCCCGCGGTTTTCTTGATTGCTCGCGCGGTAATAATTACATGCATAATCCAGAAAACGTTTCATTATTCGTTAGGTTCGTCGCCTGCCCCACGGGAAATTCAACCATAACTTTCCAAAAATGTGTCGTCAAATTAAAAACATTTTAATATTCGCTTATTTCAATCGATTATATATGAATGATGATTATGAAGTGATGACTATGGATGATTTACAAATAAAAATATTAGTTAAACAAAGAGTGGGCCGAAATTGTTTACATTGTAAGCCAAAAAGCCACTGTTGTCACTGTCAGCAGTCGGTCCTATTAATGTCGTGCTTACCAGTATGGCTACTAATATTGCCTTTAGACGTTGAGCATTGTCGAAAATTGCAGTGTATCGTGTGTGGAGTATTCCAAAACAAAAGCGTACTATTCGGTGCAAAAAATGTGTTCGACGCTCAATTATCGAGCTGCCGTGAAGAAAACGTTGGCTGATATATCAAACCGAAGGATTTTACCAATTATTTTTATTCAAATAGTTACCAGGAGTTTTCTCCAATGCTCATCCACCGAGATTTCCCATTCGGGTAGCAACGATAGAAGCTCTTTTAACAAAAGCGCAAACTGGCTTTTTTGGTCTTTCTCTCACGTTTATTTCCTGGAATTCATCACGTTCGGTATTTGCCTCTTTTATGGGATATGCTAGCGCAACCGTTAGCTCATCGAATTGCTTCTATTCGGTTGATAGATTTCCAAGCCACAAGTACGGTAATCGAACAACCTCGTGGACTTGAAGTGTGGATCGTCAGATGCAACGATTTTTTCTGAATTCCGTATTGTCATTATTATCGCAAATCATATTTGGTATACTTGGGTTGTAGATCGGTAAATAAAGAGGCTCAAAAGTGATAGCGTGATTTTTATGGGTAAATATGTCGAAAGAAATTTTGGAACTTCAGGAAAAAATATTTCGTTGCATTTCAACGATGCAAGCTTCGACATCGTACAATCTCTGCCCTTCAATCCAATTGGGAATAATTCAGAGCCGATAAATCCTCCCTTTCGAACTTGGAATAATCTTCGAGTCGTTCTACTTTCTTGGGCCAAAAAATGTTCGATTTTTCACCAATTTTTTATGCGAAAAATATTAAATATAGAATGTTGAAATTTGGTATGTTTACTATGCGATCTTTATTGAACATGATAATATTTTTTTAAGTTTGACAAAACATAGTGTTGGGAGTGAGAGGAGCCATACCTATGTCGGTGCCCCAGCGATGATATTTTTCGCTTGAGAAAGTCCTGAACAGGTGACCTGAAGCAAAAAATCGAACATATTTTTGCTTTGTGCTATATCGTGTACAAGTCGAACTAGAATCAAGAAGAACGTTTGAAAAATTAAAAAAATAGTGAGCGAAGAAGTTTAGTTTTTGCCAAAAATGTTTGCAGTTTTATGTTCATAAAATAAAAACGTTTAAATATTTTTGGAAAATACTAGCTCAACTAATGAAGACGTTTGTTGTACACATGCCTGCCAAATTTCATAACGATAGTTCATTCAGGGCGCGTAGGAGCACTTCCGCAAACTTGGAAAACATGCTTTCGAAAAAAAACGCGTTTAAAGTTAAACTGAAGTTTATTTGCGAATAGAATGAAAAGTTCCATACTTACACCTAATCTGCTATGCCAGGACCATAGAGTACACCTTCCTTTTCTTCAAAAAGTTCTTGAGAAAAATCAATTTTTTTGGCACAACAAGGTAGAAACTTCCCTTAACGAACGTATTTCGTGAACTGGGCTAGAACGAGAGCTTCGTAGCGTTGTTTCACGATACAAACGTGCTCTAGAAGATACATACATGTGGAAACCTCTACATATCGGGTTTTCGAAACTCTCTGTCTCGTGGAGAACGTGACATACCCTGATAAGAGCTCGAGAGACGATGCTTCCTCGGCACGTGTCCAGGACTATCACAAACCATTACTCATTCCATTGATAAATCGCAGGATAATTATTCGCCGGCTTATAATGATAACATTAATGGCCAAACCGTGTTTTCCAAACTTTCCTCTGGTTGATGAGCATATTTCGATGAACGACAATGATGGATGTTTGAAGACTCGTAGGGTGGGGACATGAAAACGAAAAAATCCAAATAACGTAACCGGTAGCTCTTGAAAGTGAGTAAAATCCTTGCAGCCCAAAGAACTGGGGGCTTTTCTGTAATTCCCGAATGCTCCATTGATACAGAGACGAATCACGTCTGCCTCCCTGCCCCTTCCCCTTTATCTCTTTGGGTTTGGGTTGACCCTAATGAAATTAATTATCGTGTGCCTAATTCCGGTACTTTTCAGATGGAAAGTGAAAAACGCAGATAATTTGAAGCTTCGAACTGCCTGACAATTCTCGACTTTGTCATCATTTCGTTGTCCTAGTAATTCATCGATACAGAGATTGGCAAAGCATTATCAGAAATTGACAAATAAGGAAAATGCTCGTACATATTGGGGTTCGCGACCGAATTACCATCCAAAAGGGAGAGATGTCGATGGTAAATATTCAAAATAAACAGCACCATTGCAGCTCCTAGACTTTGAAATGAAAATAATGAATATAAATAAAGTTTTAGTCTTACAGACGCATTTAACATCTTCAAAACATATGCTTCAACATATCGACACTAACAAGGAAAAGTTGCGAGGTCGATCTCTCCGATTTCCATGAAATTTTACATGCTTGTAGAATGGATAAAAGTAGGCGACACGTATTTTTTTTAATCTGAGGAACCCGTTTTTTAAGGGGTGAAACGCACCGTCGATATAGGGGTGTTTTTCGTCGATAACGTTTTAACGGTACGGGATATGAAAAAATGTTAAATTGCAACAATGTTTATTTTTTCGTGTACTATACATTGGAAATGAGAACCATAACGTTATCGACGAAAAACGAAAAACACCCCTATTTTCGAGGGTGCGTTTCACCCCTTAAAAATCGGGTGCCGCAGATATAAAAAAATACGTGTCGCCTATTTTTACCCATTCTACGAGCATACCAAATTTCATCGATATCGGAGAGATCAACCTCGCAACCTTTCCTTGTAAGTACTGAGAAAAAAAAAATTTCGCATCAAAAGACGGTGGAAGAAAGAATGGTGACTCGGACGATAAATTCCTGACTCTCGATACGGAGATATTATCGAAAGTTCATTTGCACGAAATAAGAAAAGTACAGGAATGTGAAAAAAGTCCAAACGCCTGGATAGTTTTCGGAAACATGAAATATCAGCGTTCGGGTCGTAAGGTATGCTCAAGGAAAATTTCTTACCATCTCGTACTTTTCGACACATCGAACTATTCGTCGGTCCAGCAAGCTTTAAGGAGGAGAAAAACAAAGCCAAACAAAGAAAAAAAATGCTCTGCGGCAAGATTATCGATATTTGTCACAGTGCGGAAATCATCGTTAGCGTGAAAGACAAAAGGAGGTGGGGTGGAATGGTACAGAGGGTAGCGCATCGATGGTGAGAAAAAGAGAGAGAGAGCAAAATAAAGTTCACTGTTCAGAGGTCGTGTCTATTAGTGTCGAGAAGCGTTCGCTTCATCAGACACAACTCTCCGAAGCTTACCTCTCCATCCTGACACGGAAAGGGAGAGGGCGAGGGAGAGAGGGTCTTTGAATGGGAGTTGGAGGGTGCGCGGTTGACCTCCTCGTAATGCTTGAAGGAGATGGAATGCGACGGAGAAAACGCGAAGCTTTTCCTCGCATTTCTGTCTCCGGTGCTTTCTTGATCGGCTCGCTTCCGTTCTTTTGTTTTTACACGAGCTTTTCTGCCTCTTTCTCCCCACTTGTTTTTCCTCTCCCTCTCTCGTTACATACCTATTTGCTCTCGCTCGCTTCTCCCCCGGGAACAGCGAGTGAAGAAACAGAGACAGTGATCAGGATCGAACAAAAACTACTTACAAACTGCCGAGGAAAAGTGGAATCAACCGGTATAATGGAGCCCGGCACTAACCGGGGTGAAACATTCGAAAGGGAAATGGAAAGACGCCCCCAAGCAATATCAATCTCGCAATTCGACTGACTCGCTCGATGTGGAATTGATAGAACGAATTCCAAAGTACTTTCTCACTGGAGCCTCGCGTCTCCTTTTCTCGTCTCGATCACTCGCACAACACTCGATCCAACGCGTATATCGGATGACCCAGAAAGTTTATCGCAACTAGGTTTAATTTCCAAAATTTGTTTTTTACACGGCCGCCGAGAGCAAACGATATTCACTAAGCAACTAGATTTATCAATTTTGCACGTAGAATAATATTTTTTAAGTTTCTTGTTTATGAGTGTCTACCTATGAAATTGTCCATTTGATTTATTCAAGTGTCGATTCATTAAAATTATTCAGTTTTTCGTAAACATCAGTTGAGCCCTTCTTTGACACACTGGGGCATTTTGACCCGAAC
This sequence comes from Ophion ellenae, assembly GCA_963210295.1. Lineage (NCBI taxonomy): Eukaryota > Metazoa > Arthropoda > Insecta > Hymenoptera > Ichneumonidae > Ophion > Ophion ellenae. Next base: position 50,445,759 of record OY723385.1, read on the forward strand.
GAATTTGAAATAAAATCCTCACTTTCCTAAAGTTGACAGTTTTCAATAATTCTTTTCAACAATTCAATTTTATACTTTCCGAATTTTAATTATGCAGACCTATTAAGAAATGTTTAAAGTGTATCCTGGATTTTGTTCAATAAAAACCGACCTGTTAAGGGCAGGTGAATGAAGTACTATCCGGGTCAAATTGGACCAGTGTGTCAGAGCCGTGGCCACATATAAGCGTGTCAAGGAAGGGTTAATAACTTTCAAACGCAGCTTTGCTTCATTTTAAATTGTACTGAGAAATGAGAACCAATGCGAACAAGATCCTGAAGAAGGCGAAGAATTGTTTTTTAAGTAATTAGTGTCGATATGTTAGAGCATATATTTTGAAGATGTTAAATGCGTTTGTAAGACTGAATTTCTACTTATATTCATTATTTTTATTTTAAAGTTACTACCTGAAGCAGCAATGCTGCTGCTTCTTTTAATTAAGGCAGCCTGAATTAGAAGGTCCAGAAAAGCGGTTTTCGGAATTTTTTTTAGAAGGGAATAAAGCAAGTGAGCCCAGTGAACATTGAGGTACCTTTGCATTTATAATTGAAATGTATAAAAAAATGTTCAACATGAAACAATAAATGACTGCAGATTTATCAGCCTATTCCATCTGCGTCTTGCCACTGCAGTCCCCAATCGAAAGATGCAGGTCGTAATTCTTGACTGAAACAACAAAAAAAAACAATAAAATATCCATTTGTCATATATTTCTCTTCTGGGTAAATTGAGAAAAAGCTGAAAAAATCGTAATATTATAACTTTTCTAACGTTTGAACAAAAATTTGTTAAAAAAAAATACTTTAACGTGCTATAAAAATTATTTAAAAAACTTTTTCAACGTTTTTTTAATATACTTAGAACAGATTTTCATACGGAAGAAAACAAACTTTGGTTTTATTCAATAGGTCGTTTAGTTTTTTTGCTATCACGCCCGCGAATTTGGGAAAATCGTGAAAATGAAAACTGGAGAAGATGCGCTTCAAAGTTTTCAATAGGAGGAAAAATCAATATCAAATATTTACAATTGGCCTCTGTAAATTTGTAAATATATTGTTAGACAGTTTATCTATAGATTTAACCAATAAAAAAAAATACTTTTCGGACCTTCTAATTCAGGCCCCGGCCTTAAAGCGAAAAAATGTTTTTTTTTTAGTAATTAGAAAATAGTAAATGGGTCTGTAAGACTAAAAGTTTATTTATATTCACAATTTTATTTCCAAAGTCACTCCCTGAAACAGCAATGCTGCTGCTTCTTTTGAATAATTACGAATACGTCGACGTCGCTCCCTTTTGGATGGTAATTCGGTCGTTGATCCCAATATGTACGAGCATTTCCCTTTTTTGTCAATTTCTGATACTGCTTCACAAATCTCTGCATCGCTAAATTACCCGGGCAACGAAAGGACGACAGCGTGTAGAATTGTTAGTGGTATCAATCGCGAAAGGTCCCATTTTCCGACGAGGTTTGGCAACGAACGGGAACATTGCTTCCTAACTTGAAGATCCAAAAGCGTAACCATTATCGCTTGTTTGCGATTCGTCCATCAAAATATTAACATTCAGCCGCCATGTCATAACATGGAAAATGGTTCTTCAGTGGCGAATGAATTATTCATATATGCCTTGGTTCATTTCGCGGAGCAGAAAACTGCAAGGCCTTCGTTTTGCGGACTTGCCCGAGCGTAAAGTTTGGAACGGTCCTTGGAACATTTTGCGAAAGCTTGCGTTTATTAGGAAAAAAACGTAAAGTTTTTTTCGTCCTTTTCTTCAAGAATCAAGAAGCAGGAAAGTACTCACTGCATAAAAGTCATTTCCATTCGAAACTTCATGGAACTAAAAGTGGGGAACAGCGAAATGACTATCATATTTCCGTTGTGTTCAAAATAATACCTTATTAAAAAAAAAGCACCTTGAACTATTTTCCGTCTTTTTTTCGCGAAGCCCTTTTTCTCGGGCATCTTTCTCAAACAGTATTTCGATAGAGCGCTATAACACGCGGTACTTTACCATCTCTCTTTCTCTCTCCCTTCCACTCGGTCACGTTAAAGTTTTACAACAAATCCAGCGAGCGAGAGACAAAGTCCTACCGTCCCACGAAGTTCTGAAATACTTCCACGATTAACGATGTTCGGATTCGTCAAGCCTCGCGGGATTCGCGATTATTAATCAGCGTCGCGAGCTTGCGCCAGGCCGAATATGGATGAAGGGAGCAGAGAGAGAGAGAGAGAGAGAGAGAGAGAGAGAGAGAGAGAGAGAGAGAGAGAGAGAGAGAGAGAGAGAGAGAGAGAGAGAGAGAGAGAGAGAGAGCATAGAAAGATACCAAGGGAAAGATTGGATCGAAGGTGGGAATTAAAAGCTGTAAAATGAAAAGGAAGCCGCGGTCGTCAGGCTTTTGTCCCCAAAAAGTTTTCGATGCCACACCGTGGCCACGCTGCCTATACACTGGAGACGTCAATGTACCGTCCCACCTCCCGAGCCCATCTTTTCGCGATCAGCTCTCGTAATTACTGCTGAAGAGTTTACCCTCGCCTCTCGAATTTCGTCGCCACCGCCTCGGGCAATTGGGAACGACCGAGCAAAGCGTTACCTGCTCTCCACGATCAGACCCAAAAGGATTAAGCTTTCAGAAAATATTTCGCCACGCTCTGCCACCACCATCTGCTCCCCCTCAACATTTCGTAATGATATTGAATATTCCTTATAAAAAGTAACTATTTTTGCAACTTTACAAACTGCAAAGACGGTTCATCATCCATCTGAATGTAATCATCGTGAAAAGGAAAGCAGCAATTAACTAACGCATTCGTCAGCATGTACATATATTTATATATGTAACATTAATTCAAATTAGAGTTGAAACGGGTACGATTTGATTACGAAAGGAATATTTTTTTAAAGCTGTAACCGGCTTGGATGAAACTCTGTGAAAAGGGTGCCACCTACGCACACAGACGTGTGTCTGCGTTTTTTTTTATTTGGTAGAGGGTATGGGTACAGAGGAGTAATTAGTGTGATAGGAGGAAGCTGAAGAGGCCTCGACACACGATTGACCGAATGGAACCGAGAGAACGAAAAAGGGCAGGCAGGGAAAGCGATCAAGGGAGAGGAAGTGAGGGAGAGGGAAATGGAGAAAAAGAGCGACGGAGAGAGTACGGTTAGTCGACAGCTAGCGCTGTTGGCAATGGGGATTGCCACAGGCGAGTCCCTCAAACCTGGTGACGCCTAATTCGCGATAATTCAATTCGGCGCAGCTTCCTAATCGCGTTACTATTAATTTTACTACTATCAACCGGTACCTTGGGGAGTACGCGACCTTCCGATGACTGAATCGCTTTCCCTCAATTCGATTCACCCTCTTCCATCCGTGACTCCGCATTTTCTCCTTCGTCGAGCATAAACTTGCAGTTTCAAACTGTTCAATCGTTTCTCAGCAGAAATATTGGCAGATATTTTTGTACATTGGACGTCAGGCTTTAACCATGTTCTGTACAACCGTCGTCTTGATTTTTTTGTACGATTCAATTTACGGCATTTTATTCGTTTCTAATGGCACGAACGAATTTATCGTTTCGCATTTAGGTTCAGTTGTTTGAAACCTCGTAAATATTTCGAATTAATTGTTGATAATGTTACAACGCTTCACATATATCGTGGAAACGACTTTTTATATTATGTTGCACCACCTATTGCACCGTACTCTCACGTTCCCTGCTTAAGGGAGTTAGACACCAATATCTAGATGCTTGTAGATGATTGCAATCCATGTCGACGGGAGATTGATTTAGGATTCATCAACTGTCTAAGAATTAATCCGTTTCACCACATAGTTTCGGACATTTTTAAGGTTCAAGTTCAACCTTACTGGTAATACACGTGGCACTTTGTAAACACTACACTGCAAAAACAAATGTTTTGTTTTTACACACTTTAGGTGTGGAAATGGCTGTAGACACTTTTTACACGTTTTAACGTGTGAGAAAAATAACGGTGTAAACGTGTAAAACGTGTCTACATCCATTTACGCACTCAAAGTGTGTAAAAACAACACACTTCTTTTTGCAGCACTGTATATACAAGGGATGCGTCGAAATAATGAATTGAATAACGAAAGCTTTTTATCGTCAAAATGTATGCATTTATTGAAGTGAGCTCAACAGTGCTTATATATTATTCTGTAGTATGCATGTGTCACTGTTTTTCTTGTCTTCGCATAGGCTAGATTCTCGTACAGCTTCACGATGACGGCAGCTTTTTGCTTGTCGTTGATGGCCTCGAAACGAAAATACGCCACTGAAGATTCAATGCAGCTATCGAGGTTTTTAAAATAGATTCCAATTTCAGGTTTTTCTATACGTGATCAACTCAAAAATGATCTATAAATGAAACGGAAAGTGACGATCAAATGTGGTCTTTAATTAACCGGTTAATCAATCGATGTTAAATCAACGAATGAGTTTCACGTGATTTTTTAAACATATGATCAATAACGCGCAATTAACACACTTAAGGAAAGGTTCTGCCTTGTTGGGCCAAAAAATGTTCGATTTTTCACCAACTTTTTATGCGAAACGTATTTAATATAGAATGTTGATATTTGGCATGTTGTCTAAGCGGTCTTTATTGAACATTAAAATATTTTTTTAAGTTTGACAAAACATAGTGGTGGGAGTGGGAGGATGATGACATTCGATGACATTCTTCGCTTGCGAAAGTCCTAAGTCCCGGACAGGTGATCGGAAGCAAAAAATCAAACATATTTTCACTTTGTACAATATTGTGTATAAGTGGACCTAGAATCAAGAAGAAAAATTGAAAAATAAAAAAATAGTGAGCGATCGGAAGTTTGTTTTTTCCCCAAAAATGTTTGCAGTTTTTTGCTCACTAATTTTTATTTTTCAATTTTTCTTCTTGATTGTGGGTCAAGTTATACACAATATTGTACAAAGTGAAAATATGTCTAATTTTTTTGCTCCAGATGACTTGTCCGAGACTTAGGACTCCCGCAAGCGAACATACCAAATATCAACATTCTATATTCAATACTTTTCGCATAAAAAATCAGTGAAAAATCGAATATTTTTTGGCAACAAGGCAGAAACTTCCCTTAAACTGTGTTACTTTTTCCCGTGTTATTTTTGATCGCGTGATGTTTTTAACGTGCGTTGTATACTCCAATGTGTATAAATATGCGTCTTGTATATTGATTCTACACGCTTTATCTATAGAACCACGTATATTACCAAATGGAAAGTTCGACTTGAACCTTCGAAATCTGCGAAACTATGTGGTGAAACGGATTAATTTTTTTTGAGAGTTAATGCATCCTCAATTAATCTCTCGATTATGTGAATTTCAATCGTCTACAAGCATTTCGATTTTGGTGTTAAAACTCCTTAAGGGGTTATGCCTAGTTGTTGACCACTAAAGAAAGTGTCCTCGTGGCGGTCAGGATAACTCATGATGGCTTCATCTGAAATTGAAAAACCAAATTTCTTCTATTAGTAGAGAAGTGTAGCTCATGATTAAACGAAGGATTTTAAAAAAATTGAAATTTGTATTTTTGGCAGAGTTGTATGTAAAATAGTTCGATTTTTGGTACAATTTACCCTACGTATATCCTTGTAAAATTAGTTGTAATGAAAAAAACCTTCGTTCAATCACTAGTCAATGCTATTTTTAAGAAGTGTGCAAAATTTCAATAAGATCGGTGAATTAGTTTTTGAGAAATGGTGTCCACCGACTTCAAAAATAGTGTTTTGAGAAAAATGCGATATACCTGACAACCAAAGGCTCACTCTGCCAGTAAAAATCTAGACTTTTATTCCGATTGACTTCAAACGTTGGGAGAATATTCTAGACATATTGTACTATTAGATAAAAATTTAAAAAAAATGAATTTAAAAAAATCTCCAAACCCACGCTATACATGCGTCAACATAACAGCCTTAGACATACGTCAATTTTGATCCTATCACCTTGAAATTTTCAGGGAACATTTATAAGATCATAAACTGTCCAAATATACTTGTTTGGAAAAAAGTGATTTTTCGACTTTAACAACTAGGCATAACCCCTTAAGAAATGATTGCAGAAGTGCACGATTTTAAACAAATCTGCGTGAGGATTTACGGGGCAGTGCCTCGTCCGTTTCGAAGCTACTAATCCCGAGTCCTCGTTAAATTCTACCTCCGCTACAATCAAGCTAACTACCGTGGGGAGGGAATTTGGAAAAAGCCTCGACGTAAAGTCCAGAGAAGGATTATAATTTGAACCAGTGGAGGATAAGCCCCGTCCAGGAGGCACAATCGCGATTACCGAAATTCCACGCGTATACACGTATCTTCTGGGTGCGCGGTAAATCGGGTCGCCACATAGTAATTGGCTCGCAATTAACGGGGCGATAAATTTTCGTGGATTTCCGAAGAAATTTTAGAGGTTCGCCGTAGTGTTTTAATCGATCGATGCCACGTCACGTCAGTTCAGTTTATTCGCCTCGGAAACGAAAGGAAGGCCTCCAGGACAACGCGAACGACGACGAGGCTCGCGATCAATATCGGGTCGGATCGTATGACGATTCGAGATCGGGCCGTATTTCGTTACACGCCATGAATGAAGAGTGAAACTCATGTGTGAAAATCAATAACAATTGATAAATCAGCGTATTAATAACAAAAGTGCTACGGGGACACGAACGAGAGAGAAAGAGAGACAAGAGAAGTCGATCGTGATCATTATGCTGTGGATAATTGTGTTCTTCGGGTGCCTCGAGATATCGAGTCTTGCGCGTGCTGAAACTAAGGTTAAATCATCTCCATCGTTGACGAGTACAACCTCGACCGAGGCGATGAGACATCACGACGAGGACTCATTCGACAACGATTTGGATCACTCGAGTGAGTAATCGCTTGTCTAAAGATTGTCAATTGGGTATTTTTTTTTCGCGCGAAGGGTAGCTACAACATGGAATACTTCAGCTACTTACCGTCCCTCCGGTGTCCGAACGAAAAAGTTAGGGGAAAGGTGTACGAGATGATCCCTCTAAGGGATGATGCTCGTAATTTCAAAGATATTCAACATAATGAAGATGCGAAAGCGTTTACTACTGGCAATAATTATCCATCTTACGATTGGCATAATCGAAATATTCAATTTATTAGGGTTTCAATAAAAAGATTTCCGTTTTTTAACCCTTAATAGTCACACTGGATCCACGGGAGCCAAACAAATTATTTTGATGCCGTACAACTTTTTTTTTCCAATAAAACGTACATTTTTTTATATGCGTAAGCGTTTTATTCTTTCCTTCTAAATCGCACCTGCGTTGGATGAAATAAATATACTTTTTGAAAAGTCCACAGAAACCGCTATGTCTATTTCAGAGTACATTGTTACCAGATTATAAAACCATTTTTTTTATTTTCTTTGTCCATAATTACAAGAGTTACAGCAATTTTTGTAAAAAAAAGTCATTTTTCACGTTTTTTTTCGCATAATTTTTTTTGCATATTTAAAATTCAATTATTGACTTCTAACCAATATCCTTGTATTGAACAAGGTTCAAATTATACCTCACTATTTTTTAAATATCGCTCAATGCATTATTTCATAATTTATAACAATTTAAAACCGCCTGGGTCCCATGGACCCAGTATGACTATAACGTGATTCTAGCTAAGTGTGACTACTAAGGATTAAACCTTACATAAGTAAGGTAGAGTGCGGACGAGATGATCCCCCAGATCAGCTTGCCCTCATTTTGGGATTTTTTTTATTTTGGCGAAATTAGGTAAATACAAATAAAAATTTGCTTCAGTTTACAACACCTTCATGTATATTAATCATAGGTATACAACATAAACTGAACTTACAAGTTAAATTACCTTTATGTTACACGTTTTATAACACCCAACTAGAATTAAGGCGACGTAGAAGATTTACCACGTGACATATGAGTGCGAGAGAGGTAGCTGAAATTTTCGAACAGAGATTTCTCAGAGATGAATAATATTTAGGGCAAAAGGAAATCATCAAGTTCTGCGGCAGGGAATTCTTCAGAGCCAAATGCTTTGTTTTTCCTTAAAAATGCAACCATCTATGAGAAAATTGGTTTGGAAAATCTGTGAGGTTATGTTGACCTTGTACATGCCCTCAAGGAGGTGGCTCAGCTATCGCGAAATAGTAAGAATTTGCTGAAATTTATTGAGGATATTTGCGAACAGGTGTTACGACTCCGTGTAAAATTTCAAGTACTTCGTCTGCGTGATTGTTGAGCAATTAATTATTGAAGTTAGGCTCTTATACACGAGCAACATAGCAAAAGCTTCATGAGAACTCTAAGACGACTGTTGCAACATAATAAAAATAGTAAGAATTAAACGGAAATAGGAGGAAAAAATTCTTGAGATTTTTATGAATAACTTCAACAAAGAGTACAGCGTTTTGTCTGTCTCGTTATAGAGATATTCGTGAAATAAAACAGGCAACGCTGCTGTCAAGTCGGCCATTTTGAATAGGCGCCAAAATTTGAAACGCACAAACTGTTGCTTCCTTGCTATAAATTTCTTACCGCGGTTTCATAAAGAGTATTTAAATATTTTGAATCATTCTTTACAGACGCTGCAGTGCATGTGTTTCGACATAACCTTCAAATCAATTACTCGTCGTCCCACGACTATGCATTCTTTTTCCGGCTCAACTTCTTTCCGCTGCTTTCCAGGTTGTACCTGCTCCAATCGTCGATTGTACTGTTTTTCGGTTTGCATTTTCCCATCCATCTTTTCGTTTTCGCCGAACGAAAAAACGGAATTCTTGAAGGTGTTTGACAGCTACGCGCTATCGATGTGGCGTTCGTATCTGAACTCACAAGTAACATCCCTCAGGTGACACCCATCGATTTCGTTGAAATATGGATATGTTATAAAGCACCGAAAAGTAAGCGATACGTATTTTTTTTTACCGGCGGAAAAACGGTTTCAAGGGGTGAAACCACCCCTCTAAAAAAGGCATCTCTAAGGGTAATATAGCAGTTTCACACACAAGGAGTCCACCGATTTTAATGAAACAAAAACGAAAATTCTTCTAATCCGAAGCAATGAAAAATCCACTATAGTGACATTGCAAAAAAATTAAGAGGTGAACCACCCCTATATTAAGGGGTGGTTTCACGCCTTAAAACCGTTTTTCCGCCGAAAAAAAATACGTACCGCTTACTTTTCGGTGTTTTATAACATGTCTTAATTTCAACAAAATCGAAGGGTGTCATCTGAGGGATGCTCCTTGTCAGTGATACCAGTTACTGAGAACTAAATTGCGCGTTTGCCACATTTAAACTTGGTTAATAACTTATTCGCGATGTGAATAAGCAAAAAAGATGAACAATATTTCCAAACAGCCTGTTATATGCATTCCAAATATTTATTAGCTGAGATCAATGAGTATTTCTAAATGGAACGTCCGAGCGAGTAGACCACATTAGAGAAGGGGTGTACCGTGTCACATATTGTAATCTATGAATCTTATCGAATATATTTATTTATATCTATATACTACTCTCTCCCCAGTCACTATCACTGTAATGCTCAATTGTACGCGCTTTCTTAAACATTTCCGCCGATATCATGTAAAGAATAACGCCAATGTAATTGTAAAACGAATTGGAAATTAAAGAGTCATTACACGTCGTATATAGTGTCATCGACGTATTTTTCATCGTCGCGTCCTTTCTTGTCACTATTGCAGTCTAGATCGTTCATAATCGAGAAATTATATTGAGAACGTATGAAATCTCACACGAAAAAAAAGAAACAGCGAAAATCACAGTATAAACCGCATAAAAAACAGGGTGCCATATTTCACTTTACAGTAAAACACAGTAATGTAAATCCCCTCCTACAAAAATGACGAATTTTCCTGTACACACTGAGATTTTTACAGTTACACTGGCTTATTTACAGTTCGGTACTGTGAATACATCAGTGTTTTCAGTAAAAATATTCAACTGTAAAATTTACATGAGATCACTGATTTTTATAGTGTACGCAAACTGCAAAGGTTACAGTGTACACTGTATTGAGTACAGAGTGATTCATTAAATTGTGCAGTGTGGCACGGTAGTTTTACTCTTCTTTCGACAGTTCGTGACGTAATCTGTGCACTCTGAGATTTTTACAGTTACACTGATTTATTTACAGTTTGGTATTGTGAATAAATCAGTGATTTTTGTAAAAATATTCAACAGTAGAATTTAAATGAGGTCACTGATTTTTATACTGTACGCAAAGTGCAAGGTTTACAGCGGACACTGTATTGAGTACAGAGTGATTCATCTAATTTCACAGTGTGCCACGGTAGTTTTACTTTTATTTCGACAGTTCGTGACGTTATCTGTGCACTCTGAGATTTTTACAGTTACACTGGTTTATTTGCAGTTTGATATTGTGAATACATCAGTGATTTCAGTAAAGATATTCAACTGTAAAATTTGAATGCGATCACTGATTTTTATACTGTACGCAAATGAGGCACGAGGCCAGGACACAAAGGATGGCCAGTTAGTAGTGCGTGGTCGATAGGATGCGAACGTTGAAATTTATGCGACATAATTCAAGAATTTTTAAAAAAGAAAGAATTATTTACAAAAAGGTACGTTCTTGTGTATGTGACTGATTTTTTAATATTTTCTACACATTTTTTCAAACTTTTTTTATGGATAAACTTTCTTTTGTGTGTCTTATTCACTTCATTCTATTCTTGATACATATATACATTGTAACCAAAGGTTTCGCCGATTTAAAAAAAAAAAATTTGTAATCAAATTTACAGTGACGTTGTAAACGGTATTCACTGGTTAGGACTTGTCTCACGCGTGGCGCGACCAGGACACAAAGGACTGGCAGTTCTTTCAGCGCTATCTAATGTTATTTTCACCCCAAATTTTGTATAATATACGATTTGTGGCACTATTAAATTACGGGGTTCATCAAGTTTGAATTACAGTATTAAAACTAGAACGTTTCCCGTGTTTATACTGTAAAAAGCAACGATTGAAAACTAAAACTATATCTGTTGCTAACCAGTTTCTAGAACAGAGGACTTCACTGTTAAAACACCTATATAAACTCTGTCGATATAACTGGCGCATTCATTGTACATAATACAGATTAACCAACTGTCAAATTACACGTTTTGTTAAATTTGTATTACAGTGTTGAACTGTCAAAATTTACGTTTGACTACACTGTATTTTGGACTGTGTGTTCCAGTAAAAGATACAGTAGAGCGGTTCGAGTCCAAAGAAGACAGTATAGGAACTGTAATAATTTACTTTGAGCACACTGTATTTTGAGCACTGTGTTTCAGTAAATATCGCTGCGCAATCGCTCGAGTCCAATGCGAACTGTGTAGCCCCTTTTGTACTATTTCTTTTTTTCCGTGCAGTATGTGGCTCAAACAGGAATGATCAAACTTCTTTGGCGAAAAAAGTGAAACAAACAAATTCGACAATGGAAGCAATTAAAAGGGGAGAATGAAACGCTCGTGTGCAAAGCGATAAAAAGTTATCACCCTGGTTAATTTTTAGCAAATACTGCGTTTTAAAAATTCGATTTCTGAGATAAATTTGCATGTAAATTAAATTGAGATGCTCCTTACACGTAAATTTGAAAAAGTGAAACAATCAGTAATCGACTTTTTTCTATTTATAAAGACACATGAATTTTGCGATGAAAGGATTTTGGGAATGATAAACTGTTATTTACGAATCATTCAATGTCGCCATAGCTGTGCCAGATATTGGCAAAAATAAAGACTATTTTTCTTCATCGTTATGTTAATTTTTGGAATTTTGCTTAGAAAACCGTGATGATAAATTTCTACAAAAAATTAGATATTTCAAAAAGATGCCAAGAAGTTGAAAGAATCGATGCCAAGAACACTGTAATTTCGCGTGTAAAAATATTTCACTATAATCGATTTACTGCCAAAGTCCGGCAAGCACCTCTCGAGAACGTATTTTGCGGTGAGCAATGGCCCTTCTGAACCAGGTTATCGAATATAAAAAAATACAACAGATTTCGTTAGTACATTAGTTTATCCTATGATTAATCGAAGGAATTTTCGATTCATCAAATTTAAAAAAAATGGCGCGTGTTCAAAGTGAGTCTTGGTTTTTGCGAAAAAGAATTGGCACTTTTCGTTCACTAAATCATATGGTATACATCACAAAAAAAAAATCCTTCTTGTTCCATCCTTCTAGATGTATTTTTACATCTAGAACAAGCCCTGAAATATTCGGAAAGATCGATGCGGTAGTTTTCGAGATATTTTGCTCACCGACTTTGAAAACGTACTTTCGAGAAAAAAAAGGCGTTTAAAGTTTTAAACGACGCTCCGAGCGTTCCGACGGACGTCAACATTTACAGCCTATACATCTGTAAATTTTAATCAGGTGACTTTGAAATTTTCAGGGAACATTTATATCTTATAAAATATTATAAGATAAGAATGAAATATAAATTTTATTTGTTTATTTTGATATACTGTCAAAATAAACCTATATTGAAAAAAGTGATTTTTCGACTTTTACTACAAGGCATAACCCCTTAATTTATCACATTAAGGAAATCAACGCGCGAATTGATGGCTATGAAGCCCAACGGGGATTACTAAAAACCTGCGCAATGTACTGATTTCGTGTGTTTCAGTTAACAAAAACCGAGCAGTCCCTTGTCCGCCATTATTCCCATTATTCGAAGAGCTCTCACGGCAACGGATCCCGTGATGCATCAACGCGAACTGTTAATTTTTTTCACGGCTCTACAGATATACTTTTCGACGTCACTGACAAGCAGTTTTGCCAATTAGAGCCAATTCCGGGGATTTGTTATAATTGGTTGGGCATTGTTTCTATCCGAATCGTAATTACCTCGATCGTTTCAACAACACTTTGTGGCTGGGATTTAGTCGATAACTCGGTCTCCAAGAGCCTTTCGTAATTAGTCACGTGGCATGGCAATATTCGCCGCTATCGAACCCCCATACACGCCTGATCGATCCTATTCTATGCATCGTACTGGCCATCGAACTAAAAGCTCAGGATGATTCGAGGTCGCAGGCTATTCGCTAGCCCATGTTGGAGATGGGTCGCCGGAATTCCGAGTTCCATATTTGATAGATACAGAAGAGATGGGAATGACGAAGCGGAAGAGAGAGGACGGAAGGGTGGACGGTTATGGCGCGATGCTTGACTCATTGGCTTTCCCTCTTCTGTCGGTCGATCTCTTTTCACTGGCTTACTCGACCGGCCAAAATCCAATATGATCCGATCCGGCCGGGCTAGCCGAACGGATAACCGGAATATGTCCACTTGAGGACACTATAAATTTATCTCGGTCCGTAAACCAAACTACATTTTGGAAGATTCAACGTTGATTGCTTCGACCAATTTTATCGGCAGCTGAAGGAACGTATCCAGAAGTTACGCATAAGCTACGATTAAATATTCAATTACTAGTTGCGCAAATAAGGTTACGGATTTTTCTACCAATGATAAATGGAAAATTTCACGACAAATACAAAAAATGGTTTATTTAAGGGATCGTCTCAGTGTGACCCTCCGAAAAATCACTGATTTTCGCGATTTTTTTTTTAATTTTCAAATAAACTAATCGGTCCGGTTTTTTTTTAAATAAATAAATACATTCATGACGAATACAAAATGATTTTTTATGTTTATTTATTGGATGTACAATAGTTAAATAAATTGTTGAAATGACACGTAATAAAAAAAGGTCCTGTACGGTTTCCACGATTGCGGCCGCAATTTTGATCTGAAACAAAAATTTCAAAAAGATTATTAATCTGTAGGAAAGTCGCTATCGCGCTATGGAAGGGTTTTTTTTTCTTTAAATTTGACGAAATGGCGGCGGTTTGAACAAAAAGTATCGAATTTGGCCGTTTTTCTCGACAGTTTTTCGTAAAAAAAAAATAGGAAGATTTCCAAAAAAAGCTTCCATAGCGCTATAAAGAATGACGTTAAAAATGTTCTCTTCAAAGGGGAACTAGATATCTTCAAAACTCTTCCTTTGAGAGTGGAAACCGTTTTGAAAAACACTATTCTGAGAAAAACGCGTTTAAAGATTGAAGTTGGAAATTTTTTAGATAAATCGTTTACTTACGATCAATCGGCGTCTATCCGGTCTATCGGTGTCTATCCGTGGTTGATGTCGAAAACGAACTGAAATGCTTGGCCAGTTTATTTTGGAAAGTTATAGAACATAAGCACCTTTCGAAGGTAACACGCAGGTAGAAAAATCAACAAAAGGAATAACGGTCGAGCGGAGCGCCGAGCGAGGCAGATGTCTCGCTCCGTTCCCTTTCTACAAGAAACGTTGTAGCGAGCGTAATAATTTGAATTTCGATTTAAAAATTTGAGAGAATGTTTATTACAGTGTATACTATCCGATAATGCAACAAAAAAATCGATTTTTCGAAAATTTCACACTGAGACGATCTCTTAAAGTATCGTTAGCTACACATGTTTGCCGTCTCTCTGGCAATACATGAACACCGCGACGATAAAACGACGCGTCTTTGAACCGAAACCAATAATACAACCAATTTCGAACTTTTTCGAAATTGGCCAAGTGTAGCCCAGCCAAGCCATGCGCCGTCGACCGGAACAAGTGATAATCGGAAGGGGCCAGGTCGGGCGAATACGGCGGGTGTGGTAGCAGATCCCATTTCAGCGTTTTGATGGTATTCTGGACGATGGAAGTGCGATGCCTCGGACCGTTGTCGTGCTGCAACATCACTCATTCGTGTCTCGTGGGCCATTCTTGCCGTTTTTCGAGCAATGCATGGCTTAAGGGGCAAGTCCACTTTTGAGCCACGAAAAAAGGCTATTTTCGCGATTTTTCGAGGATTTTATAAAAGATATGAATATAAAAGTTGTTGGGCTTGATAAATGAAGTCTTGAAATACATACAAAAATTGTTGAATTCATTTTTATTCATTTTTAAGTACAAAAACTATAGTTTAACGTAACGTCCCAAAAATAGGTGGGCTAGGCAGCTCCATCACAACTCGGCAACGGCTTGTCTGAAACAAAAAAATCAAAGTCCATTAGATTCAGTATGACACCAGCTACAAAATGACCCTCGGATATAAAGTTTTATCAAAAAATAAAAAAACGGCAGATGAAAAACGAAAAAAGTATGAAAAAAACGATTTTTCTCGCAATTTTTCGCAAAAAAGTGCAAAAATCCAAATTTTGAAACCATCGACGGTCATCTTGTTGTCAATCATGTGTACAATATGTGGTTCAAATTTCAAGAGAATCGGTTTATTAGTTTTAGAGATACGATGGAGCTACCTATCAAAAACTCTTACCTAAACTCAATCGGCAATTCCTGCACCGTACAAAATCCCTTCTGATTGCTCATCATAGTCGATTTCTTCAAGTCTTGCTTGCTTTCGATTTTTTGAAATTTTCAAAGTGGACTGGCCCTTTAAATTGATCAGTAGCTTTGGGGGCGTACACAAATTACGTAATGCCAAATTTCCCAATTTTTACGCCCCCCCCCCCCCCCTCCCCCCAGTACCAGGACCATAACGCCACCCTCTATTCCGTTACGTAACGGTTGCTTTGTCGTCAATAATTAGGATTTCATCAACATAACTAATTATCAAAGGATCGGGTTTATACTCATTTTATAAGGTATATATTCATTTAGTTTTAAACCAATTTTTATGAGGAAATTTTTTTAATTAACCGAGATATATGCCTTGATTCGACGATGAAAAAAAAAAATTCTCTTCATTGTCCCATTGATATCTTTATGAAAGGTTATCTGTAAATAAAACGTCAACAATTTATCGATATCTATACGAATGTAGCTATCGTTATGCGTAGCCGCTTTTTTATTTTGGTTTTTTTTCAACAAAATGCCGACAGTTTGGACATTTGTTTCTATCTTCAAGGTCCTTTTTGTATTCAAGCAGTCTTTAAAAATAGTAATTATCAAAATTTAAAAAATCAGCCACGTTCAACCTTAGTCACTGCGATTACAAAAATGTAAAAAAAAACTTGAAAATCGATTAAGTTTTTGAGTATTCGCCGAAGGTCGAAAAAAGTAGTTTCGAGAAAAACACGTTCAAAGTTTTCGTTCCGTTTTTCTTGATATGAAGTTATGTTTTTTCTAGAATATTAACACTTACATTAAACTATCTAGTCGCAGGCGATATGACGGTTCTCCATCTTAATTATATTTTGAAAAATAATAAGAGCCTGCACTTAATCTATTGTGAACGATTCCACATCTGTAGGGACTGAGGGCACTAGCCGGTCGCGCTACCTGTTCTCACTGAAGTGACTGTAGCTCCGTCAATTTTCGGACTTGTGAATAAAAATGTTGCCAACATACTTTTGAATATATGTACTTTCAAGAAATATAAAAAACATCATTTTTTTCCTTCTAATTTTCCTTGGCGCAAGTAGGAAAGCTACTGTGCAAGTTCTCGCACAGTGACTTCCCCCCTTAACTGACATTTCGTATGAAAGCTGTCAACTTGCCGCGGTAAAATAGCGCGTGAATTTAAAATTCAAAACTTGAACATGCAGAAATTTTGCTATTTCTGGCAGTTCTAAAATCGTGACGTCACCTAAACCTTGACCCCGCCCCCCCCCCCCCCCAAATTGCGTTACGTAATTTGCGAACGCCCCCTTTCGATGGTGCATGTTCGCCATAGGCGAACATGCAACATGACGTTGAAACGTCAAGCAAACGACGTTTCAACTGCTTTTTTTCAAGTTAAAGCAGAAAAGCAAAGCATCCCCCAAATGCTATTTATTCGGCACAAAACTCGACATCTTGATTGTAAGAAAAAATATAGTATTACAACTGGTTATTGTTGACAGATGTTGACAGTCCAACCTAAAAAAAACACAACTTCAGACATGTATGTCGACAACATGTCCCGTGCGGAAATTGAGTTGGGGCTGTGATCGGGCCCCAATAATATTCCCCTAACTTTATTCGGGCCCTCATCTGGAAACCACATGAGGGCCGTTAGCGGCCGGTCACACTTTGTCAACAAGGGCCATTAAAGGCGCAATGACCGGGGCCTTATAAGTTGCCTAAATGGCGCCTCATCAAAACCATTTTAGCGCCCTGAAAATGCCTCAACGGCGCCTCATCGTAACCATTTCAGCGCCATAAAATATCCGTATCAGTGGATATACGTGTATGTTAAATGCGTCAGGGTATATCTGTATTTGTTTTTATGTAATTGTTCACGTGCATAGGTGTGGAAGTGAGTACATGTCTATGTATGTGTGCACGCCTAGAAATGTGATTGCGTATTTGCATGTGAGCCTTTATGACAAACTGCCATGACAAAATTAATATAAAAAATAATCCATTCTAAGGAATGTATGTGTAGTAGAAATAAAAAAAATATATGGGTCTACTGAATCACTAGAATCTATTTCCATTGAGGGAAAGATCTGGAAAACAAAGACCAATTTATTTACTTATCCTACAGTCAGATAATGTTTATGAATGGGAAATATCAGCGAAGTCTTCAGAAGAAATAATTTCCCCTATGATAAGTATTGAGCGGAAATTAGTTGCTATAAAAATGTCGAGAAAACCGGTTGGGACTGTTCACACTTATGCGTTAGCATTTCTCCATGTATGAGTGAAACCATGAGTAATTGTTTGTATCTACGTGAAAGGTTTCTTTAATTTGATAAATAAATACTGTTTGATGTTTGTCTGCATATTTGTGTTCTTCGTTGATTTTTTATTTGCTAATGCCCTTACGCTTTTTCCCAATTTGCGTTCGATAATATTATTTGATCGATGTATATAATCGATTTGAATAATCGAAATACCATCAACCATGTAGCCTAAGCTATTTATACTGGTTTATCGCTATAATAGTCAGATCTGGGCCTATTGTGGAGATCCCTACTTGTTTATCCCTATACTGGCCAAGTCTGGGCCTATTTTGGAAATCTCTACAGGTTTATCCCTATAATGGCCAAGTCGGGTCCTTTTGTGGAAATCCCTACAGGTTTATCCCCATAATGGCCAAGTCCCCGCGTAGAAATTTCGATGGGGCCCAGATCAGGGCCCGATCAGGTTGCCTGACTGCCCTGGTAGGGCACTAATAAGGCAACCTGAAAGGGCCCTACTAGGAAATGTAACGTTGTGTCACATATGGGCCTGATCTGGTTTCCTGATCAGGCCCCTATCAGGTTGCCTGATCAGAAAGAAATGCATATAATATTTCAAAAAACCAAAATGGAATGAACCACTTAATTTAGAGTTCCACTACAATGATTTTGTATCATAATTCGTCATTCCCTGGCCTGCTGAAACGTTTTTGTTCGAAGAAAATATTACGCCTATATGGGAATCGAACCTCGTACCTTCCTACCCAAAGCTAGGCACGCTGCCCCTATGCTACCGAGTGCTTGTAACATCTTGGTCTCAGATATGGCATAACAGACCAAATGAATTCCTATAATTATTTGTTGTATCACATCAAGTATATCAATTAGTTAATATCATTGTGACAATTAAAGAGGTTTATCGAATAACATGCTATAGATTTTTGAAACTTAACCTTATATATATATATTTTATATATATAATAAAAATAATTAAAAAAATATATATATATATAGTTCCTCTCTCTCTCTCTCTTCGCCTTACAAAGCTGCCGAAATCTTCTAACGCGCATCCGAGTTGCATAACGTTTTTTGTCGTGACAGTCTATAGCAGCACCTTTTTTTAAATAGAATTCAGGAATGCATCGAAACTCCGAAGCTACGATGCTGTAAAATCGAAGTTTCCATGTGAAAAATGAGAGGTTATGTGCATCTAGCGACTGCTGAGGCAGGGATAGGGCAAGCCTATTTATGGCCTCATCAGGGAAAGCCATAGTACGGCCTATCAGGGCAAGCCTTGGTAGGGCCCTATCGGGGAAAGCCTTAATAGGGCCACATTAGGGACAGCCTTAGTAAGGCCCTATCATGGAAAGCCTTAGTAGGGCCTATCAGGGCAAGCCTTGGTAGGGCCCTATCGGGGAAAGCCTTAGTAGGATCTTATCAGGGACGGCCTTAGTAGGGCCATTTTAGTATAGCCTGATGTAGGGCCTTAATACTTCCGGCCCGATCGGGGCCGGATCAGGATGTCCGTGATAGGTGTTACCCCTATCACACCCCGATCGGGGCCTGATCCTGGTCAGGCTAACCCTAAGAAATTTCTACTCGGGTCGGGGCCTATTGTGGAAATCCCTACAAGTTTATCCCGATAATGGCCAAGTCTGGGCCCATTGTGGAAATCCCTACTAGGGAAAGCACTAGGAAAGCCCTGAAAGGCCCTTATTTTTATTAGGGATGCCCTATCGGTTTTCCGCACGGGGTGTCGTTAGCGCCACCCATGTTTGACATGTGGAAACTTAGTTGCGCACATAGTAGTTACGGTACATTTTTTCGCATGAAGGTTAGTATCGTCAATGCCCAGGATTGGACACGGTGTTCCCCCTTGTTCCAGTCATTCTCCGCCTCTCCCATTCGCTCTTCTCTCCAGGAACGCGAAAGCTCTCGATTTTTTTCATTCTCCCGAGCAAATCGAGCGCCCACGAGTGAGAGCTCTCATGCAGGCCAAAATTGAATTACGCGATGTTCCATACAAAGGCCTCTTCCAGACCATCAGATATTTACCACAGAGTAAACGCGTTAAGTGGGATCTCGAATATACATTTCCAGCGACAGTCAAACGATTTTTCGTTCAGGAATAAAATGCCGAGACCCCACCTGGACTTGCGGGCTGTCAACGAAAAAACAGGGCCGAAAGGAAAATTGCAAATGGTTTTTTTATTTGCCTGCTCGAAGCTGTATCGGCGAGTAGGAAAATAAAATCTACCGTAAGACAGAAAAATGGCAGGAAATATCGAAATTACATAAAACGTTTTTTTTTAATTCCATGAAGCAGTTTGTTGGTACACATGTGAGGCAGAGAAATCTCCACAGAAGAAATGCATCCGTTGAAATATTTTTTCCCAAATCGACTGAATTAGATTTTGTTCCAATGACTGCCACAAAAGTTCAATACCGCAGTTGCATCAGGTTGAAAACGTTCAGCTGGCACTGAGTAAACAGTTTATTTACAGTAAAGAAATATATTTCGTTGGCACTTTTATTCAAATATTCATTAACTGTTACAATATTTGTTAGTCGTTGAGAAATATTGGTGTTCTCATGACAACATTTTATAGCCATAGTATTGCTTTGAAAAGAATGAATTATTTGATCACTTTTACTTCTCTTAATTCAGTAGATGTTTATGGTAATCGAATAGCGAGTTGAAATTGTTACATGATAAAACGGTTCAAAGGAGTGGAAATTTGTTCATAATCAATAAGATACCTGCGGGTAATAAGGCCTGTCGGCTAATAAGGCCTATCGAACGAATATCGTATTTCGAATTAGCGCTTTCGCCCAAGGCTACACACGCAGGCACATAACGCATGAAGATGTCTCCAAAAGCAGGCGCATGCGCTATAACCCGCTCCCCGCCGTCAGTGTTGCATCATACATGGTGCGGGGCTGCCGCGCGGCGTGAATAATAAAAATCGTTTCGGATCAATCGTAAGTATTTCTTGGAATATTACACTTAGCTATATAAATTTGCTGTCCATTTCTCTATTATTTCATGTTTCTATGATATTAAATATCCGAATGAGCTATCGTGGTCTGAATATTTTTTATTTTGATTTTTCTACAGACGTAGTCGAAGGGTATTAAAGAGGGAGATGCGGTCAGAATTTTCAAAAAATCGATTTTTTTAATTTACATTTTCTCGAAGTATGATGTTTCGAAAATATTTCCGGAAACTTTCAAGTCAACCGATGAATAGTTTCCGGGATATCCCACAATTAGTGAAAGGGCGTCGGTTCCCCATGGCAGGTAGCGGCTGACAAACGCGCAAACGATAATACCCGGGAAGGCGGAATGCTTGGAAGACAACAACAAATTGATATTTTGGAAGCTTCCACATCGGCAGAAGCTCTATTGTATGGGCCAGGAATTGATGATTCGATGTAAGTAATTTTTCAATTAGTTTTTCTATACATAAATCAAGTGTAAAATTGGAAAACTCTTTCAGAAATTTTCAAAAATGTATTACTCAAAAACTATGAACTTTAGCAAAAATTTATAAGGAATAGTTTCGTTTTAAATTTGCCCAAAACATTTAGAACAAAATAATTCATCCCGAAAAACTTTAATTTTTTGAAAAATTGTTTTAACAATTGGCTATAAACAATTGAATGCTCGACTTTTCGGCGATAAATTGTGACATTTGGATTCAGCGGATCGTAATATATAAAAAAGTTTAGCTTCATTCATCGAGCTCAAAATTTTACGAACATATCCACATCGAAAAACTTTAAACGCGTTTTTCTCGACACTATATTTTTCAAGTCAGTGACCACCATAATTTAAAAACCACTCGATGGATTTTGATGAAATTTTGTGTGCTTACTGGTAGCATTAAAAACTAGTGCTTAACCGAAGGATTTTTATTTTTGTTGAAAATTTATTTTTTCCTTTAAAAATAAACGAGCAATTTTTTGGTCGAAAATCGAAATCCATCTGTCGGAAGCCGCCATTTTGTTAATTTTTTAAATAAAAACCTTCGATTAAGGTCTAGATTTATTATTAAACTAATGATTTTTTTCGGTTTTTTTATTTCAGATGATCCAGTAAAATTTTACGATGGTCACCGCAAAGCACCACATGCCGAAGGGGGTTCGACAAAGATGGCGATATTTTTTATAAATGATCAATATTTTTCTTTGAAAATTTTACAAGTCAAGTTGAAATATAACATAAAAAGCCTGTGTAACCACTTTTGTAAAACAAACTTAATTACTATAAAAAAGGATTCTTGAAAATGCTCGTTTTTTCACGCCTCTGACCGCATCTCACCCCTTAAGGCCTACCAAATTTCACCATAGGCCTTATTATCCTCTCTCTTCTTTTAACAAGGTTGGTTGTTTTTCAATGGATCTTTCATTACTTTGAAGATGCCACAAATGTAAATAAGGTGTGAATTTGGTTCCTGATTGATTAACCTCCATTTTAAGTGCCTACGGGAAGCTTTTACCGTATGGTTCACGGTCATTCGAGTTCGGACGATGATGAAGACAATGTGCCGCTCACTTGACTCAGAGCGGCATTTCGTCAACTTACGGCCTGACCAGTAAAAGTTGCAGAAAAAAAACCTACGGTTAGGCGAAAAGCCACAAATTACAGAGGAACTCCGGTCACGAAAGCTCTGTTGAATAAAAATAATGAAGATAAGAAAAAAAAATAATAAGACCTCCACCACCAAAGGCCACTGTAGTTCACAGAAGCAAGCGAGTTGGTACTGTCCTGGCTGTAACGAGGACAGACAAGCTGACATGAAACAGTGCACAAAATGCAGAAAGTAGTACCATGAAGAATGCATCGGTTTGTCGCTTGAAGATACCGCTGACTTTAAGTGCCCTGATGGCTGTTAAATGTTCAAATGTATAGTTTATATGCGTTTCTGAAACGTGATTTGTGCGTTTCTATGATTGTTGACCGAAAAAACCAAATGTATAACATCCAGATTAATTATTTAAGTATGTTACAGCCGTAGACCTCATTACCCTACCATAGTAAAATGAAGCCTATTGGCGAGGTTTTTAAAAACATTTAATTTTGTTTTTGTTTATGGTGGAAGTTGCCATTTTTGTTTATATTTTATAATCATTGATACAAAAGTTCGATTATCATTAAAAACCCTTCGATTAATTTAAATATTTTCCACTTTATCGCAAATCTCGCTTAGGTAGGCCTTCTTACCCGCAGGTACCTTATATTTAGATCTGGGGCCGTTGACGTATAATTGCCGCAACTATCCTGTGTTCAATGCAAAGGAACAGCAATTAAGGCGGTCCTCTAGTTTGTCGGCTGTTTTTTTACGGCTTTTTCAATAATTTTTTACGGGCAAAGCATCGAAATAATCGATCTCATTGTTTTTGCATAATCTTTATTAACATTTAAATAAGCTTTACAATTTTTTTAAAGTCAAAATATATAATAGAATAAAAGTTATAGTGGCCGACAGGAAGACATCAAGTAAAAGAGGTGCTTGACGGTGACCAAGATTGCGGCTGTTCTGCTTAACTGAAATCAAAAAACCAAACGGCATTTTAATCTTCATATTTAAGTCTAACGATTGAACTAGAGTGAATTCTAAATTACAAAAATTGCCTTTTTTATACACTTTTGAAAATTACATTCTATTTTTTACTCATTTTTTCTTAAGTTTTTCGCTCGTACAAAAAAAACTATCGAAGCAATCATGATAATCCTAGTTCAATCGCTGGCTTATAACATATTAAAGATGCTGTATAAATTTGAACAAGATCGGTGCAGTAGTTTCTGAAATATCGTGGTCACCGTTTCGAAAAATGGTGTTTCGAGAAAAACGCGTTTGAAAGTATACCTGCTCCGTTCCAGGGCCGTAACTTGTGAACCACTTCGAATATCGAAAAATCCTTTGGCACACATTTTCTACACATGTTGTAGATGTGATTTATGAAAAAAAAATCGATTTTTTCGACCCTAGAAACTAGAGGACGGTCTTAACTGATCTTCATTCAAAATTACTATCTTGGCCGCATTTGAGCCAAGAGTCACACAGTTGATGCGACAACTTCTCTATTTAACGCAAATAAGGATTTATTAACTATTAATTAATCTGTATTTAAGGTGTCGGCCCAGTAGTTGTTTGAGGTAACAGCCATACACTTATTACAAAATGAATATTGGGTAATAATTGAAAAATCTTCAGTTGAATCAAACATAGCCGTATTAACAGTTAGAATATAACTTAAAAAATCGATGACTCATCTGAAATAATGATTTGTTAATAGTTAACAAATCTGTACTTGGGATAAGTACCGTACATTTGGCACGACCGCTTACTTTGTACGCTACCATGGCCCTTCGTCGCACAAGCTTGTTCGCGTGCGGACGCGATGTAGATAAGGTCGAGGTACACTGGGAACTGTGTGTGACCGCGTGTCTACTTACCGAAAGGATATCAGTTTGTGACCGTGAAAATGTGAACCTTTGTTTCCACTCATGTAAATACAGTTCTATTTTTTAAAAAATGTTTTAAATCAATCACTCATGGTACATTTCTATTTCCTTTATGTAAATCCAGATAATAGAACTGGAGAAATAGCTACCCTCGGAGAGTTATGAAACAATCGAAATGAACTGTCAACGGTTGTTCCTTGCATTGTACACTTGCACACTAGCACTATAGGGCTGCATTGATTCAACTGCACATTAATATGCTGACAATCAATGAATGACTTTGTCTAAATATTCATTTGGTCACTATACACGAATCTTGATTTGTGCGAATATAAAATATCGAACAGTCAACCATCCTTTGCATCTGGGACAACTTTTCTACCGATCTCAATAAATAAACGCCTCAGTTATAGGAAACAAGTATTTATAGTATATTGATACTAAGCATTGGGTTAGCCCAACTGTATATCTATTGGCTGCTAAGAAATGGTATGTTCCATTAAAGTACCCATTTCTTAACTATTACCAAATCTTTATTCGTAATAAGTTAGACGCTCAAATGAATGATTCATTAACTGTAAGAAGATATTTATTTCGCCATATCCAACTTTACCATTTGTTAATAGTTAACAAATCCTGGCGAATAGAAATATGTTGTTTTCTCAGTGCAATATCGTTATTTTTCTCACTTCTTCACTGATACCTGAAGACATTCTACAAACTTTGAGAAGTCGAAAACATTACACGTTATTTTTTAATTTAATGTTCAAAATTGATGTTCTGTGCATCCGGAGCAAGAAAACGAAAAACATTGCTTTTTTTCTACGAGTATGGCTTTCGCACGAACCTTTAGAAAACCCGAGAGAAACAAAATCACCAAATTTTTCGGTTTTTCAACAACCATCAATAGTTTTTCGAGATTTATTTTCATGAATATTGTTGGTTTGTGCAATCTTTTAATTTTAGTGCCTTACCGACCCAGAGTAACAGAGCCGTTTCTCAATCATTCCAATCGAATAATATTTATCATAGCAGTAACCACAAATTTTGATCACTGTGCCCCCAAAATAGGGCTGCATACCTTGCACAAATTGATTTCCGAGCGTGCGAAAAAAGATGACACTTTTATTTCGCGGAGTCCTTTTGTTCGATTTCGCAACGTTTCGTTTCACGTTAACCAGTATATCGTAACTCATTGTGAAATTTTCCCTGGGTTGATTACGATTGATTGTTATTTCTCGCCTCGTTTTGCGGAATCACGAACCCCAATTCCGTCTCATCTAACTGTTTACACACACAGTATTATACACCGTCGCAGTGTTAATTTGCCAACACCGAATCGATTAATTGGTCCGTCGGTCTCCCCACATTCGTGTACTCGACACGATGTGGCAACCGAATCACAGAAAGATAGTTAGTTGGCTGAACACCCAGTGGAACAATCAAGGTTATCCTGTTCGCAGTGATCATTAAATGTCCAAAAAACACGGCAGCTTCCGTACAAAAACATTTAATGGACCTCGCTATGATTGCTTCAATCAACGCAATTGATAAATACTAAAATTTACCATTCCAATATATTTAATCACGAATGATATTTTACTCTAATTCGTAAATGACCAACAATTTGCGATCTTCGGTTAAGGGCACAAATACATTCGATTCGGGAACAATTCACGAACTTTCCACGAATTGTCACCGTTCTTGATTACATGGAACTATTGACTCGTTTCAGTATGCTCGTTTGAATTTGTTTCGATGCATCTTCATCGAAAAATCACGTGAGCTCGGGAATTTGCATTCTGTTGAATGCAAATTCCACTGGAAGCTTTTAAGGGGTTGTGCCTAGTTGTAGAAGTCAAGAAATCACTTTTTTCAGAACCGATATGTTTCAACGGTATATCATCTTATGAATGTTCCCTGAAAATTTCAAGGTGATCGGATCAAAATTGACTTTGAACTGATTGAATTGATTTTAAACGCTTTTTTATCGAACGTGCGTTTTTGAAGTCGGTGAGCAAAGTATCTAAAAAATGACTGCATCGATCTTCTTGGAATTTTTTAGGGCTTTTTCTAGGTGCAAATATACAGGGTGAACCATTTAACGTAACCACCCCAAATATCTTCGTTGCCTTTTAGTGATGAAAAAAATGTCAGGAGGTCATTGATTGATTTCGAAGGCCTTATACAGTGGTAAAAAATTCATGTTTGTCAAGGTCATAGTTTTTTCAATAAGAATATCCGAATAATGTAATTAAATTTATTGTGCAAAAAATGTATCGTCACAAATATTCGAAGTGATGGCCATTAATCTCGACACATTTTTTAAGACATCGGACGAATGATTCTCTTGACCTTCGAATAGTTTCTGACGTGATAGCGGCGCAGGTTATCCAACGGATACAATAATGTCAATAGTCGGAGATGTTTCTGATGTTAGTCACCACCATCACGATGTTCCGTTTTTACACGTGTATTTTGGTGAAAAATCATTTCAAGGCCATGATTTCACAAGTCGTTGCATTCGTCTGAATATCAGCTGCAACGTCTTAATTAAAAAAATGTTCCCATTTAAAAAACCATTGATGACCTCAAGAACGCAAAAACTATGACCTTGATAAAAAATAAATTTTTCACCACTGTATCAGCCCTTCGAAATCAATCAAATTACCTCCTGACATTTTTTTCGTCACTCTAAAGGCAACAGATATGTCTGGGGTGGTCACATTAAATGGTCCACCCTGTATAGTATTTGATCGAAGGATTGTTCTTCCCGATCTATACTTTCGATTCGCTGAACGAAAAATGCCCAGTTTTTTCCCAAAAATCAAGGCCTTCACGCGTCATTTTTTTTTTAATTTGATATCTCGGAAATTCCTTCCATCGATCATAGAATAAATCGAATACTAATGAAATCTGTTTGATTTTTTCATATTCGATAGCCTGGTTCGGAAGCGCTCGACGCAAAATACGGTTTCGTGAGGTACTTCCCGGGCATTTGCTACTGCTACATTTGTTAATCAATTATAAGTAAATATTTTTACACAAAAAAAATTACAGAGTGTTCATCAGATGATACTTTCTCAAATACCTAATTTTTGTAGAAATTTATCATGACCATTTTTTTTAAAAGAATCCCAAAAATTAGCTGTTTTCGACCGTTACAACAAGGCATATCCCGTTAAATATATACATATATTGGTGAAGGAAGGAAGTCTCAACCAAGTCACCAACAAACGCGACAGCTTTGTTAAAAGGTTTTTCAAAGTGCTGACCGAGACAGCGCGAAAAAGAGCAGACCAAATAATTACACCAGTAATTGCGTGGAGCATCAAACATCCGGCTTCGTTTTTGGTCGCCAAGTTTTCGTTCTCTCACCTAGAGCATTTTTCTCCGTGTATGGCTCGTGACACCCGTTTATCTCCTTCGGGTCTCCTTTCGAAAGAGAGACATCGGGCGAGCATGCGTCTTTACGATCGTCGTAGTGAATGCAACGAACAGAAGTGAAGAACTTGACGTTTTTTTTATCGCACGCAAGGCTCTCGCAGTGCGAGCTTGCAAACCTAGCTGTCACTCTTGGCCACCCTTCCACCTCCCGTCCTACCCATCATATACGTATTGTATAAATGAGCCAGTAGCGGCCTCGGGCAGCTGTATAATTAATAATACTGCATAGGCAGCATCAGAAGTTTGAATATAGAAGCGGAGGGTTGGGGTTCGGGGGCTGGCGGGGGATGGCGGAGGAAAAGCAACGAGATTGGGAGTGGAGAAAGTCTAGTAAATGGGAAATTAATTATGATATGGAAATTGGAACGCCTCGACATCTAGGTGCCTTTTCCTCTACCCCTCTTTCTCTCATTTCCAACCTCCATCATCCGCGCGCTCGCTCACCCTCACTCTTCTGCTTCACTCTTCTGCTACCCTTGCCGCGCTTCCCTCTTCACTACGTGACCCGTAACTCTTAACGCAGGATACATAATACATACGCAGCGACGTGACGCTCTGGACCGAGCCGAGCTACGCGAACGTCTCTGGCATCACGTACGAATCGCCAAGTATACGAATAAATCCAAAGGGGTTGCGGTGTTGGTCTCCACACGCCACATTGCGAGTTGTACTTTGCCCGCGTACCATTCAAGTACGTATAGCGGCATATACGTAGTCGCATATATCGTACGGCCTTGCACAGTACGTGAGGAGCATCGCGATGTCGCGACTCAAATATATACGATCACGTGGAGATAGACGCTGGCCCGCGTTCCATTAAGAAATCTTTCCTTTTTCTTATTGATTAGAATCGCGATACGTAGCGGATTATGTTTTAGATGCACGTTTTAGGGGAAGTGAGGGTAGAATTTCTTTTAGGTTTTTTTTTGCGCGTACTGACATTCAGCCAACTCGCTCCTTGAGCTATTATTTTTACGAACCTGATTATTTAACAATTAACAGATTTTCGTCTATAATGAGGTAAAAATGCCCCCGATATGCTGGTAAAATTTCAAGCCAAGTTACCGAACTTTTAACGAAAATTTACAGCTCTAAAAATCGTCTCATTTATACGGCACTTTATGGAGATGACACGCTGGCCACATTTCTATTTGAAAATGTATACACTAAATAACTCTAGCTTGATACAAACTGCTCAACGCGTGTCAAAAATTCTAAAGATTCCGCAACGACAATAAAAAAAAAGAGGGTCACCGAATGTTTAATGAAAATATTAAGGGGTCTTCTAACTTTTGACGCTAAAAAAGGCTATTTTCATGAATGTTTTGGTAGGTTTATTATTACCTTTAATAAATACACTTTCAACCAACAAGGTTATTACATATAACAAAGTTATTACATTTAATAAATACACTTTCGAAATATTTTTTTTTAATTTAATGTATTTATGTAACCCAAACAAACTTTTAGGGGTTACCCCCACTTGCGATTTTGAAAAAATCGATTTTTTTTATTGCATTTTTTTGGAGTATAAGTATCTGAGAATATGTCCTGAAAATTTCAAGTCGATCCGAACAAAATTGACTGAGATATGAGCGTGGAAAGAGAAGAATCCGCGTTGAAAGAGCGTTGAAAGAGAAACTTTAAACGCGTTTTTCTCAAAATGGCATTTCTGAAGCCGGTGACCAAGATTACTCGAACACTAACGAACCGATCTTCTTGAAATATTGCAGGCTTATTTAATACATAAAAATGTAGTCTTTAATAGTTCGATTTTTTTCTTTGAAAAAAAAATGGCCGTTTTATAGCCAAAAAACGGCCGTTTTTTTTCGTTAAAATCGAACCATTAACTTTGACTGTCCGCCATTTTGTGAAAAATGAATACTTTTTAAAATCCTCGATTAAAGACTAGTTTATACTTATATTTGACTAAATCCATCCGCATTTTTTTTTCAGATGTTGCTTCGCCGCAATGTTGGTCACCGCAAACCGTGTATATAAAAACATTATTTCATTGACGGCCATTTGCCACTAAAAAAATGTAATATTTTTCAATAAATTACTTTCAGTAATTTTTCAATAAAATTACTGAAAGTTCTTCAAGATGTGTTCTTTAAGATGGTATATTGATCGATTAAAAAAGTTCTGTAGTTTTCTTTAAAAAAATTCATGAAAAAGGCCTTTTTTGCGCTACAAGTGGGGGTAACGCCTTAAACGCGTTTTTCTCGAAACAGAGTTTTTCAACGGCTTGTTGATAAAATCTTCAAAACTACTGAACTGACCCTTATGAAATTTTAACCGCATATTCTTTACAACTATAGCTATAGCTCATATCAAGAATTTCTTGAAATTTCGATATTTAATATTTTTTTGCCAAAAAACGGTGAAAAAAAAACGTTTCTGTTGTATTTTTCGAAAAATGTCCGCTATTTCGTTATTTTTCCATATATCAAAAATCGTATGATATTCGCTGTAGCCATTAACATACTGAATCTAAAACCGTTTGATTTTTTTACTTCGGATGATCCATCTCCTAGATTGCATCAACAGCGAAGTCCTACAATTTTTTTAGGGCATTTTTTCAGCTACCAGTTTCGTCTATAAATAGTGACTTAAATAAATCCATTTTTTTAAATGTATTTCGAATGTGTATTTATTAAGTGTAACTTTTATATTTATATCGATAATATAAACTTATCAAAAAAATTCACGAAAGTAGCCTTTTTTAGCGTCTAAAGTGAGAAGACCCCTTAATGATGAAACTTAGAAAAAATTTCGTAGCCGGGACTTTTCAGAGAAAATGGAAAAATGTCTAAATCTACTAAATTTACGTAATTTAGTAAATTTAGATAGTATGATAATTGATTGTAACTTATTTTTATCAAGGGGCTATTCTACTGTGACGGCTAAAAAAATAAGCTATTTTTAGTAATTCTTTTTTTTCAACTGTTGCATGTATCGACACAAACTTTTTTTCGCTCAAAGGTACAGAGTACCTTTCGCTCTTACAGAGTAAAAAACCATTTTTTTGTTGTTGCTTATAAATGAATATATATTTAACAATTTATAATCGTGTAAAGACGTGAGAAAAGTATGTTGCTGGCCTTGATGATTTGCGCTCTTCAGGTAATCGGAAAAAAAATACAAAAAGATTTTTAATCTGTTCGAGTGTCGCTATCGCCCGGGGATTATTATTTTATATTGCAAAATAACTAAATAGCATCGTTCTTTTCAAGACTGTTCAAAAAACATGTTTTTTTCGTCATAATTCGGGCGAAAGTATGAGTTGAAATTAATATTTTTTAATAATCCTAGTTTGGGCGATAGCCATACATATGCTGAATATGCAATAAAATTTTCAGCCGGATTGGTTAAGCCGTTTGTCCGATAAAACCAACGCCAGGTGGAAAAAAGTCCAGGCAGATAAAAACGCGTTTAAAGTTTACTATACTATGCTATACAATACTAACAGGTAGAGCGTCCTCTTACTCTCACAGTGGAAAGGGGCTCTACTATACTATACAGTAAATAGATAGAAGGATACGTGTTTATGTGTAACTCAGGTATAAGTTCAAAACAGCTGTTCCCAACAGCTGCCCGGGACGCGCAGCGGGTAGCCGTAATCGAGCGCGCGCAGCGAGCGCTTCTACTTTGAAGCGTTGTACTGAGTCGACAAAATGAAAATCGACTTTACCAGCAATTGGACCTGTGTTCTATCATGGAGCAGAGTTGAAAAATGCAAAAAATAAAAAATCAATTTTTGGATCCCATCACAGTAGAATAGCCCCTCAAGCACCGCTGTAGTTTACCAATGATTGATGGTAAATTAATACATGTATCGTTCTTTTTTCGTTTACACGGTGAAAATGTTGTATATCAATATCTCGATATCATAATAATAATGAGATTTACCGTTCGTGCATACGTTGTTTACGTTCGTGGAGAAAATTAGCGAAACGAGTTCCGAAAATCACTGTTTAGCAGTACACGTTATTGCGGGAAACGTGTTGACAGGATCGATAAATGATGTTTCCCGTGCAAATTCATTAGTACAGTATGATAGTAACTCAAAAGTCAATTTCTGGGAGCTCGTTAAGTAATGTTGATTCGGTAACTAATTTCGCAACCCTTTTTGATTGATTTTTCCCATACAACGTAGAAATCCATGTGTTTACTCTTTCATATAAATAGCCACGTAATGTATGGGGAAAAGTATGAAGAAGCAATCTGAAAATTGCCATTGAAGATGATTGCTTGTACTTTTTAGGCCTCAACAGGCCCATTATCAAAATCAAAGTGCACCCCTCTAAAAAACATTATTTATATAATAATACGGTTCGCAAAGGCATAACAGAATTATTGCAGTCCAAAAGCAGAAAAAAGCTCACTGCTGCCACTAGACC
Organism: Ophion ellenae; assembly: GCA_963210295.1. Classification (NCBI taxonomy): domain Eukaryota; kingdom Metazoa; phylum Arthropoda; class Insecta; order Hymenoptera; family Ichneumonidae; genus Ophion; species Ophion ellenae. The sequence goes on from OY723385.1 coordinate 50,477,799, forward strand.
ATGTATATTCTTATTCGCGTAATAGTACAGTCGTGATGGCGCTGAAAAAGCCCGTAGTCGGATAAAATTAGAAGAAGGCTAGTTTTTTGACAGGTGATTCTGTAGGTGCCGCGGTCGCTAAATCCAAGTCTGCCTAAAAATCGGAGTGTGGGGTATTTTTAGGGGATGAAAGGAGATGGGGCTGGATTCATGCCAAACTACAACCCCTACGAGGTCGGCGCTGTGAGACAAAATGTGCAGAAAAATCCGGGCTTTAGTTTTGTCCACAGCGCCGAAGTCGTGGAAGTTCATTTAGGAGGTGAAATTTTGAAATATCAGTTTATATTCAATAACGCTTTGGAAAAAAATCGTACACTTTTTGTTCAAATGGGAACGTGTATCCCTTGAAAAGACGCGTCGATCGAGTATTTGATCACTCTCCGATAATTTCTTCACCCCCAAAAAAATGGTTAAAATACCAACAACAAAAAATGATTTATTGAATAACTAAAAAACAATCGATTTTTCGGGTATGGCTCGAATGTACGAAATGTGGATAATAATTTTCTCTCTATTTTCGTTTCTATGGACCACCCTTGAATTTTGGGTTCACAACCCCTCTCGGGGGTTGAAAATTCAAAATGAAATTTTGGGAATACTATTGACCGCACGAATTCGCCGCCGTGGAATAATTTTTACCCTCAGCTACATTTTTGTCCGTAGCGCCAAACTCATTTCTCTTTATTTGCGGTCAATAGTTTCCCCAGAATTTTATTTTGAATTTGCAATCGCTGAGAGGGGTCCGAAAAATCCCATTTGTACAAAAATTGTATGAATTTTTCCTAAAGATTTATGGAATGAAAACTGATTTTTCAAAATTTCACCCCAGTTTTTCACCCCCAAAATGAACTTCCACAACCTCGGCGCTGTGGACAAAAAATAAAGCCCGGACTTTTCTGAACATCTTGTCCCCCGGCGCCGACCTCGTGGGGGTTATAGTTTGGCATTAATCCACCCCCATTCCCTTTCATCCCCTAAAAAAACCCTACACCCCGATTTTTAGGCAAACTTGAATTTAGCACCCGCGGCACCTACAAAATCACCTGTCAAAAAACTAGCCTTCTTCTAATTTTGTGCGATTCCAAAATACAGCACGACCGTACTATAACTGCAGGATACTTTTGTTAGCTACCAGTGTGCATAGTTTTTTCGGTATTGAAAAAACCAACGAACTAACGATAAAGACTATTGAAAAGCTGGTTTACGTACAATTATTTACAGTACACTTTATCATTATCATGATCATGATAATTATTAGTATTTATAATGTTATTACTGTATCGAACCTGAAATTTTTGCGAATTTCGCTGATGCGTGAGTTGCACCAACTTGAAGACTGTCGAAATTGCCTGTCACGTTATATCTGACGAATTGCGTCTGAAGTTGCATAACAAATTCTCTCCTGCACGCGTGTATGTGCGGATATGAACACGCGCAATATCCAATAGGATGATTGAGTTCTTCGCTAGCTTTGGTGGCAGGAACTTATGCTGATCCGCATAAAGGTCCGCGGGAGGGTTCTCCGTTCGGCCAAAGTTCGACACTTCCCGGATTTCTCACCGGTATACGTTTAGGTGCAAGTATATAGCTTGTTCAGGATTTGGCAAGCTCCAGCTCGGATTGTCTGAATCACTAGGAGAGCGAGGATTCAAGGGAGCGTGCAGTCAGCCAAATCCCCTTTCCCCTTCAACCTCTATCCATCTGTGTTCTCGCCGCACATACACACCCAATATACATACCCATACGCACACACTGGATCTAATCTTCTGCACACAGCAAACTTTGCAAAGAAGAGTGAATTCAACTAGAGTACCATCGGTTCTGGTGGTAAGGGCGGCTCGGTCGAACAATCGAGTTAGCGTTAACCCTTTGCGAGTCACGAGAATATCCCTCCACCCAAGCACTTCTACTTGCATTCCAAGACCGTTTCGGGCGACATGACTCCCAAAAAGGGTTAACCTCGTTGTTTAAAGTCGACTTCGTAGACAAGTTTATAGCTAAGTTCATAGACCGGGGAGGAAAACGACTTGCGTTATCGGATCCTCCCCCGAGTCTTGTTCAACCTGTAGACACTGGAAATATAATTGTACTCAAGATAACACGGATTCACGATGATTTAATGTACCGGCAGTTTGAATGTGTTCGTTGCTTTATCCCAAATCTGCCAAGTACATTTGGCACCCCTTCCCCTATCCAGACGTCGAGACATTTTAACAAATAAAAATGTAGACAATTTGTAAGTATGAAAGTTCACATTTTCGGGAAAACCAATTTTTTCTGGCACACGATAGATATTAGTAACGATTTGACAGTCGTAAACTAATTTTTCATCGTTGTTGACGAGTGTCATTTTCGAGGCAATATTTTTTTGTTCAACTTTATGAGTTTTCCGGACTTCTCGATCGTTTTTGCGTCTGCATAATGCCGCTTCCTCTAAAAGAAGCCATCGCTTTCAGCGGGGGGTCTCGGAGAGGGACTACCAGCGTTATTATACCTCACGAAAAGTTCTGGTGATATAAGCTAGGAGTTTCGCAAACGATCAGGGAGTGGCGAGGAAAAAGGGTAATGTGCGGGAATGGTTATAGGAGAGGGCAAAAGTGAATTATAGAAGTAAAATTACACCCCCGGGTCTCGTGATGCAACCGAGCCACCGTTTATCCCCAAATATAGCCTGATCCAAAAGCACGAACCGAGGATCCTATTGTTTCATACATAACCATCCTTTTGCACGTGTTCGAGTCGCACTTGTGTACATAAAGGCAACCCATACAAGGTGTCCCATTTGAATCAACTTTGCTTTTCGATAGGTACCTACATTCAACGTTTGTCGAAAGCATATTTTAGCTTCATCAACAGCTTTATGGTATTCCTTTCACGAACCCAAATATTTAACAATCAACCGATTTTCATCTATAATCAAGTAAAAATACATTCCAGTATACTGGTATAATTTCGAACCAAGTTATCGAAATTTTAACGAAAATTTGCCTCACGAAAAATCGTCTCATTTATACGGCAGTTTTTGGAGGTGACACGCGGGCCACATTTATATCTAATAATGTATACACCAAATAACTCTAGATGCCTGGTATAAGCTGCTCAAGACGTGTAAAAAGTTATAAAGATTCCGCAACGAAAATAAAAACAGGGGTTTACCGAATGTTTAAAGAAAATATTAATGATAAAACTTGGAAAAATGTGACAGCAGAAGAATTTTTATATCCGCGACTTTTCCGGGAAAATGTCTACAACTACTAAATCTGCGTGGAATATTGCATTCTGTTTTACCGTTGAGTGTAATAATTGATTGGGACTTATTGCAGTTTTGAGATAAACGCTGCACAGCCGTCATTTTGAAATTAATCGCTTCAAACAAATGATTGTATACAGTCACTGATGTGTATAAAAAACACCCTTTTTTGTAATCTCGATTTATTTTATAGTTTTTCTGAAAAAAAATCCCCAAAAAGCCTATTCTTTCGGCCTCTAGAGTGGCCTAACCCCTCAAGCGGTAACACCACTCCAGCGGCCAAAAAAGACCTAACTTTGACGATTTCTTTGGGAGTACAATAGAAGAAATAGGAATTCTTTTTAGAGAGATAATTCAGCATATATTTAAGAATAGAATTTTTTATAATTATTATCGTCGTACAAAATGGCGGCGGCAGAGCCAATCTTTGAAATTATATTAAAAAGAAGAACCCCTCCGTAGCGGACAAACTTCTCGTAAAATAAAAGGTGTGGAAGAAAACACAAAAAAAATTAATCTATATACTATTGGCTATAGAAGTCCGTAGGAATTTTTTTATTTAATCAAATTTTGTACAAATGGTGCACCTTTGACAAAAATCGCTTTATTTAAAAAATAAGCAGTAAATTGTTTATAAAATGAAAAGTTTACATTGAAGCGAAAAATCCCTACGTACTTCTATAAAGGAAGTAAGTGTGAAGTCAAAATTTCAAACCGTTTCATGCAACCGTGTTCAGGTAATGTCTTCGCTAATATTGAAAAAAGTGGTTTCGAAAAAAACGCGCTTTCATAATGTTAAAGCATTGTTTAGGCAATAAAAAAAAAAGATTTTTTCAAATCCCTAGAGTGGTGTTACCCCTTAAGCGCCACTGTAATTTACCAATGATTCGGAAGGGCCCTGCATATGCCCCCACAAAACACGGCTAAACATATTAGCGTAAATAAATTTAAGCAGGGCACTCTGTATAAATGAATGCAATGAAAAAGACCACGAATAATTATTGAATTCTATCGTGTCTCCTCAGAGACTCAGCTCATCGATTGGCGCTCTCACTTTGTCGCCACCAAGCTCCTCTTCACCGTCGCATGCAAGTACGTTTTCATTCTTACTTCTCTCGTCGACTTCACTTTGTCCAATTGTATCACAACCCACACGATGAAAAGGTTTCTCTGGCGATAAGAAAGCTGCAACCCCGTTTGCAAAAATGGATAACATCTATGATCCCGTGCGGAAAACTGATAGGGCATCCCTAATAAAAATAAGGGCCTTTCAGGGCTTTCCTAGTGCTTTCCCCAGTAGGGATTTCCACAATATGCCCAGACTTGGCCATTATCGAGATAAACTTGTAGGGATTTTTACAATAGGCCCCGACTTGGCCATTATGGGGATAAACCTGTAGGGATTTCCACAAAAGGACCCGACTTGGCCATTATAGGGATAAACCTGTAGGGATTTCCACAATAGGCCCAGACTTGACCAGTATAGGGATAAACAAGTAGGGATCTCCACAATAGGCCCTGATCTGACTATTATAGCGATAAACCAGTATAAATAGCTTAGGCTACATGGTTGATGGTATTTCAATTATTCAAATCGATTATATACATCGATCGAATAATATTATCGAACGCAAACTGGGAAACAGCGTAAGGGCATTAGCAAATAAAAAATCAACGATGAACACAAATATGCAGACAAACATCAGACAGTATTTATTTATCAAATTAAAGAAACCTTTTACATAGATACAAACAATTACTCATGGTTTCACTCATACATGGAGTAATGCTAGCGCATAAGTGTGAACAGTCCCAACCGGTTTTCTCGACACTTTTATAGCAACTAATTTCTGCTCAATACTCATCATAGGGAAAATTATTTCTTCTGAAGACTTCGCTGATATTTCCCATTCGTAAACTTTATCTGACTGTGTAGGATAAGTAAATAAATTGGTCTTTGTTTTCCAGATCTTTCCCTCAATGGAAATAGATTCTAGTGATTCAGTAGACCCATTAATTTTTTTATTTCTTCTACACATCCATTCCTTAGAATGGATTATTTTCTGTATTAATTTTGTCATGGCAGTTTGTCATAAAGGCTCACATGCAAATACGCAATCACATTTCTACGCGCGCACACATACATACACATGTACTTACGCCCACATCTATGCATATGAACAATTACATAAAAACAAATACAGATATACCCTGACGCATCTAAGATACACGTATATCCACTGATACGGATATTTTATGGCTCTGAAATGGTTATGATGAGACGCCGTTGAGGCATTTTCAGGGCGCTAAAATGATTTTGATGAGGCGCCATTGAGGCAACTTATAAGGCCCCGGTCGTTGCGCCTCTAATGGCTCGTGTTGACAAAGTGTGACCCGCCGCTAACGGCCCTCATGTGGCTTCCAGATTAGAGCCCGAATAAAGTTAGGGGAATATTATTGGGGCCCGATCACAGCCCCAACTCAATTTCCGCACGGGACGACTATCGCGGGATTTCTGGACTCCGCTTTCCGTTGCCCCCCCCCCCCCCCCCCCCCGAAAACGTGACGCTGAGTGCGGGCGTGAACTAGGCCGAGCAAGGGTCGACTACAGAACGGTAACCACTTTTGAAAGGGTGACCAATGGGTCGAGAAGGGTTGACGAAAAAAATAGACCTTGGAGGGAGAAGAGCAATATGAACATCACAACAGCAATGAGCTCAAGGATAACTTCTAGCTCGCGGTACACATAAGTTGGAATATCTTATGAAACTATTTATGTGTACACCAGAGGAATAAGCGTTGAGCTTGGGAACATTACATAGAACGCACAAGTACGTGTGCTCAGCGTGCTCTGCGTGCTCACCATGCTTCTCCACTCGGTTTCATTAAAAGCAGCCGGAACGTTTCGAGATCCCGGACCGGTAAGATACTGTCTACGGGAGCTTGTGTAAATGTATATCCCTACGTACACAGGCTTATCACATATTAGCCGCTGGAAAACAAAACGTCATCATCCATTTCGTTTTGATCCAATGCCTAAAGCGATGTCTCACGAGCTTTTTTGGTGACTCACTGTTATTTCTTACGACAGTGTTTTTCAACCTGTGGGTCGCGACCCCCAGGGGGGTCGCAAAGTCTTGCTCGGAGGGTCGCGGTCGCAAGCCAGGTAAAAGTAAAAAGCAAGGGTTTTAGGTCCTACACGACAATAAAAATACAACAATTTCAGTGAGAAGGTTGTGCCTGTTTATTTCTTAATAAGTTGTCGAGTCGTGGTTCTATTTTTGAGACGCAAATAACCAAATCATTTCCTTATTGGAGCCTACGTCTCTTCTTAGTTTTTATGTTCACCATTGAAGTGAACGTTATAGTCCAGTAAAAGAAACGAAAACCCAGCACTTTGAGCGTAGAATTAGAATGTTTGACTAAAGCTAGATGGTTGCATGCTGAAAGTAACCCCAATGAAATGTTGCCCCTCAACTCGCCCCAACTCTAAGGAATAGGGGTTGAAAACGTAAAAATCGCCGTATCTCGATAATTAATAGTCCGACCAAAAAATGTTTCAAACTAAAGTTGTTTGGAATAATAAAATACGTATAAAGTTATGTGACATCGAATCTCCTATCTTTGAAAGTAGCGGCACAAAAACATGAGAGCACCACTGACCCGGACAAGGACGCAGCGATGTCTTCAATGTGTACGTATTCAGTATGAATATGTACGATTAGAAAATTCGGGGTTGATGCGTGTGCGAGCGGAATAGAAACTCCGCTCGCACACGCATCAACCCCGAATTTTCTAATAGTTTTTGTGCCATTATTTGCAAAGATAGGGGGTTGGACGTCAGATAACTTTATACGTATTTTATTGATCCAAACAACTCTTGTTTGAAATATTTTTTGATCGAGCTATTAATTATCGAGATACGGCGATTTTAAGTTTTCAACCCCTATTTCTTTGGGTTGGGGCGAGCTGAGGGGCAACATTTTATTGGGGTTACTTTCAGTACGCAACCATCTAGCTTCAGTAAAAAATTCTAATTCTACGTTAGAATTCTACGTTACTAATATTTTCTTTTGTTATCTTTTTTTTGAGGTGCTCCGCGGCGTGACATTTAGCATCCACAATTTTGTACCTAGAACAAAAAACAAAAATTCTCGTCAATCAACATTAGAATACCTAGACAAATACGTACGGAATTTAAAAAATATTTTTTTACTCGAAAGTTGTACGTATTTGAACTTAAGAAATGAATTTTCAGTGAAAAATTTCGTTCAAACTGCTCATAAACTGCTCATAAAATGGAAAGTTTTCGATCAATCAGAAGTTCCGTACGTACTTCTCTGCGAAATGCAATTAGGAACATAACTTTCAAATTTGAAGTAAATCGAGTGAAAATCGTTGAAATTATTTGTCACGCCAATTAGAAAAAAGCTGTTTCGAAAAGTTTCGAGTAGTCGGCCATTTTGTACATCGTAAAAAAATATATATTTTCTAACAGCTTGATATTCATACTAAATAGATGTGTAATTAATTGTATGAGTAAATCACTTTTTTATGCGAAAAAAATTGTTAAATTCGCACATGACTTTATACCCGTTACCGTGGCCTAACCCCTTAAAGATGAGTGTGAAATTTACTTGTCCGAAATGCGACGCGCGCCACCCTGTGAAAGAACGATCATCGATCCGCATAACAAGAGCTCAAACTAAGCTGGTCAATGCTAGATCTTTCCGAATCACGTGCCTTCATACTTGTGACATTTCGCGACCGAGGTGAGGAGGGAGAGAGTGCGAAAGATGGCGCCAATGGAAAAAAGGAGAGTAAGAAGTGTATAGCGAGAAAGTCGTGCGTGGCATTCTCAACCGTCATGTCTGCCTTTGAGTCTGAATCTCGTTGAACCCTTGGGAAACTTATCCAGTGAGAAACAACCTCAACGCTCTTTCATGCCAGCTACAGTACATATGTATATTTGTTCACTCGTACATTGTTCGCTCGTCCAATGCCTTCACAATTTCGCCCAGATACTTACCTGCCTCTCCTACCCACAATTCTTCCCATCCTGTCGTTAAAGTAGTTTCGAAATATCACTCGCTTATTCTATACGTATCATTCTCTCCCTTACCATGCCTCGTTAGAACCCGTTATACTTGGAGGCTGTATGTATGAAGGCCGAAGGAAAGTTATGATCTTGTTAAAAATTCTCATTATTTTTCAACTCCCTAATGAGGACTGTTCTACATTACGTTCGGTGCCTTTACAATCTTTCGTTTCCGCTGAGAAAAATGCGCGAATGCTTGGCAATGATATATTACACCTTCGACTCGTGACGGATTTACGATTTTTCCATTGGCCCCATGGTTCTATTGAGGTCCAGTCAATATTCGGTAGTCGCACATCGCATTCGCGGTCTGCTTGCGGAAGCGAAATTCGAATATTGCAAAGTACTGAAGAAAATCAAAATTATACTGCCGAAAACGGATGATTTTATTTATATTTTATACTATAGAGATAGCAGTGAACGAATTTGGTAGCCCGAGTGAATCGTAGATGCGGAATTTAATGGTAAATGATTTCTCAACTTTGTTGAAAATTGTGAGGTACTGATTCGCTATTGATCTAGCAGTATAGTAAAAAACATGTTTACCCTTTTGGAAGAAACCAACGTGTGTACTAATACATTCAACTATTTTTCACACGTTCTTCGTCCGATCAATTAAAGATTTCAGAATGAGGGAATCCATTCGTTATTCGCATGAATGGTTAATTGGAGTACGTCCAATTACGCCGTTCGAGTGGATTTTATGGAAGACAACTGCTCATACAGGTTCAGTCCAGTTGCTTGAGAGGAAACGTGAACGGAGACGTTTAATCAACGAGATTTAGCGCCTTGGTGTTTCCCGATGGGTGCACTTTAGATTAATAAAATTCATCACATGTCTGTGCCAACAATCGTAGATCAACTAAATATACTAAAAATAAGTGTACTAAAATCTACCAGATCAGCACCCTTGAAGTCGACTCGGCATGCCGTTGACGAGAAAATAATAGTTTTTTTATATTATCGCAATGGAGTAGTTTTACTTGTACCCGAAGGTGAAATATTATGTATAACTTTAAGGAGGAAATCGGTAGATATACACTCAAGGGGATATGCCTAGTTGTAAAAGTCGAAAAATCACTTTTTCCAAAATCAATATATTTTGACAGTACATCATCTTATAAATGGTCCCTGAAAATTTTAATGTGACCGGATCAAAACTGACAGATTTTTAGGCTCCCATGTTGACGCTCGTCAGAAATCTCCGAGCGTCCTTCGAAACTTTAAAAGCTTATTTCTCAAGAATACGTTTTCAATGTTGGTGAGCTGAATATCGCAAAAACTACTGCATCGATCTTTCCGAAATGTTTAGGGGTTTTTCTAGATGTAGTATTTGATAGTATTTGATGGTAGTTCTTCTAGTATTTGATGGTAGTTCTTTCCTGCGTATACTTGTGATTCGATTAATGAAAAATGCTCATTGTTTCGCAAAGATTAAGACTCTCACTTCGTTAAAGCGAAGGACCAAAAAGTGGAACGGTTCGGATAGCGAAAACTTGGGATCGAGCAATACTACTTGCGCTTCAGAATGAAGATGGCAGATGGCGTTAGTGGTCAGTCGGGTCAGGCAGCCTTCGCCATTTAGGTATTCGCCATTTCGGACCATCGATCAATTGCGTTTCTAGGATTCGACACATTCGAAGTTTGTAGTCTCGATATATGGCTTTTTGCTACAGACGGCATAACGAATATTAAATACTCACTTTTTTTCTATTTCGGAGATATGAATGTAGTAGATTGGTCGAATCTGGACTTGTATGACTCAAACTGCAGACTATCTGCATATATATGTTCTCGAATAAATAAGCTCTCGAATAAATAATCCGTTGGTGTAATAGTTATTCGATTTCGTCATCGGTCAAAGGATGAAATTTCGAATAATTTAACCTTCGTTATTTTGAGAGTTCATAATTCTGTCGTTTCGAAATCTTCGTCGTTCTATATTTGGTCATTCGAAATTTTGACCCCCACCCGTTCTTTTTCATCTTCCGAAATGGATTCTTCGTAATGTATCGAGTCATTTTCTTGTTCTTCATTTGGAACACATTTGGTAGACATATGAGGCGCGAAAAAACAATTTTGACCTCAAAATGTGATAATGAGCATGTCTATGGTCAAAGTTGATTCACATGTGGGGTTGGAATAATTAAAACAGAGAACATTTGGATTTGTATTAATGTCATTTTGAAGGATAAATAAATATGGAGTCGAATTCAAAGGCGACAACAAGTCGTTCAATAAAAAGTGCACTTTGCATCAAGGATAAAACTGAAGCTGACATTCGATGTCCCGTGAAATATTCATACGTGTTTCCGTTCGTGCTCCAGTGACTGCGCCGAGAAAGTGTATTTACTTCCGTCGAGCGATGAAACTTGCTGTGACGGCGCATAAACCGGGCATACAGGATCACAAAACCGCCAACCCGTCATCACGATAACAACGCGTGCGTTGATCCAACCGGCTTAACTCAACGGTACATATGGGCAAACGGACATTTTTATCCAGAGAGAGGAGCAGGTGAATACCGGAGAGAGAGAGAGCGAGAAAAATGAGGGAGGTTGTGCGCTGGAGCGAATGATTGTTACTAGAGTCGGACCACGTCCGGGATAGATGTGGCCTCATATGTCGACGATTCCCGTAGAATTCAGTGGACCGAGTGAGTAAGAGGCAAGGGAAAGCGGTGAGTCACCAAAGACCTAATGCGCCAACGGCCACGAATTCGCAATGTAGGTTGAAAGTCCAAAAAGGATTTCTTGGGTCGAACCACATGACGGGATGACCATTAAGGATTGAACGAAGCAGAACTCGAAAAAGAATAAAGGTCTATCGACGGAGTGGGTTAGAGATTAACGGATTTACGGAACATGACCGATGGAGGACGAATAATAAAAATCCACCCTCGAATTGTCATTTCGCGAAAAGTGTATTCAATCCCTCGTGCTTCTCCACCAAAAAAAGGTTGCCCGAAGCATCGCATCGAAACCAAGTTCCTAAAAATGTATCTCAGACCAGTGGTGGGCATCAATTCTCAGACATCGTAAGCCAAAATGTGCAACGTTGAGTTGAGTATCGCGTTTGGGTCCTTTTCTCTCCGACTGACAGACCATCCCGTGCAGAAATGTGACCGGGCATTTCCTACTTAGTGTTTGGCCCTGACCAGACTTGCCTTGTCTGATTTACCTGACCGGGCCCTGCCATGGAACAAACCGAGAAGATCGCAAAACCGTATTTTTATGGCTTCTCCTCTATGTTTGGAAATGACATTGGCTGGGATACATTGCGCGCGAGTACATCTTGACGTAATGTCTACCCGGCCAGAACATTGACACGTTCCGAAAAGTGGCGCCTGTCTTTAAGACCTAAAGAAAAGCTACTTTGTTTTTCACCTCATCAAAAATATTTATAATTGATTGGGATGAAACTAATACATCTGTTGTAATTCCATTCATCATTAAAAGCATTCATTTCACACTGAAAAAAAAATTCGTTCATCCATCCAAAATTCAGTTGGTTTAACAAAATGTATCTTTAAATACGTTCATCTTGATTTTTGATTGGCATAACAAAACAGTATAGTTGGTGGTGAAATAGTACAGCGGTGTGAACTGTAGCTTTTTTAGCATGTCTGAGCAACTGTTAAAACAACAAAATTTCGAGACAACAAAATGCATTTTGCACATTCAACGATTCTTTTTTCTCAGTGCATCAATCATCATCGACGAGGATAATAATGCTTATCATGTGTTCTGGGATTACGATAACTAACGATTTGAGCATAACAAATAGCCAAATTATTTTGTGAGGCAAAAAAGTAAAGCAGGTCATTCGTGGTTTTTGAACGCCTTGTCACCATGGTGGGAAATATCAATGTTCTGGCTGCGAAGACATTACCTGAATGTATTTCGCCAACAATCCGCCAGGTGGCTACAAACGAAGCGCTTCGCGTAAGCAAGGTACCATCATGCGAGAATAAAAGTTCGTCCTGTGAGTTGTACCATGTACAGAAGTGCTATACTTACAGCGTGCACTTATGCTTATGATTTTGCGATACTTAGTGAAATAACCCTTTGCACTCTAGGCCTTTTGCGCTCGGATAGTGATCTATGTACGTTTTTCTGTATCTTCGCCTATCAGGAAATGCGAGCAAGCGTATGTATACTCATATACTACCTTAGCAAGTAGATAACCAACAAACAATATGTTGTCGAAATACTAAATTGAATACACTCCCGATTCTACCTCCTCAAGGATTCCAAAACCGCTGAAACATCATTTTCAATCTCCTCGTTTGTTCCTGATTATTTCCCGATCTATTCGGCGGATCGGTACCTAGCCTTCGACCCGTTACATTGCGAGCCTATTCCAGAGTGGAAGGCCCGGCCAGAGCCTGATATTATCCAGGGAAGGCAGATCAGGGGCAGTACATTTTCCCGACTCAAATTTCTACACGGGAAGCGAATCCTACTCAACGAATCCTACACGCTCACTCGGCAATCAATGACGAGCTGTTACAGGTATGAGTGACACGAGTAGGAACGTATGAGTGACACGAATAGGAACACGCAGCACGGGCGACATGGAGGGCAACACAGGGGGTGGGAAGATATTGCGTTGAAGTACTCCGAGTTGTATGTATGTACCATTGTCATTATCCGACGAGCCGGTAACAGCTTGACACAGCTCGTCGCACGCAATTATTGTACGATGAATAAGCATTCGACGAGATCCCGTGTCCCGGAAGATTCACTTCATTGGGTTGTTTATTCCATCATTCCGGCAATTCGGGTTCTACCTACATGGGATTGTCTGTTTTTTTCTTTTCGCACGTCACCCTGTAAATTTCGAATGGCGAATTTTGTTCGGTCAAATGCATGAGTCCGACTGGTCATTTGTCCTGCTCCGTTTGCTCTCTCGATCACGTCTCTGCATGCCGTAAATTTTGTGTTCGAAATAAGTCTACTGACCTCCCCAGTCCATGCGTATTTGCTATTTTTCTTGCATATATGATAGGGCGGGTCTAGTTGAGCACTTCAAAATGTTGCACTTCATCTGTCGATACTCTTAAAATGTGCATCGATTTACTTGATACCTATACTGCTACATATGTTATTTATCCTGCTCAAAACCTCTCCAGAAAAAACTCTATTTCAGACGTGGTTTGGAAGTTATTGTCACAATGGCGAGAAAGTTCCGAGCTGCTCAATCTACCTCATGGGTGGGGTAGGTTGAGCAAGGGTATGACGCAAGTTGAGCAGTGGAAGGAATTGGCTCAATGGTGATATGGAAATCATAGAAATATCAAATAAAATAACAGTTTACAAGCAAATTTGTATTTAAAGCTTCAGTACTAATTATTTAATAAAACAAAAACCGTTTACAATTATCGTAAAACGGGGTTAAATTGACATTAAGGGTATCTTTGAAAGCTTTTGGGGCTACTTTAACAGAGCGCCAAAATACAGTTTACATCTGTGCGCTTTTTAACTTTTTCTATTGTTGCTCAAATTTGTTGTTCAAGTTTATTACAATGTTGCTAAAGTTGATTTTTATCCCAATGATAATTATAAGACCGATTAAGTTTCTATGTTCCTTAATCTAAATGTTTCCTTAAAGCCTTAGGCCACTCTAGAGGCCGAAAAAATAGGCTTTTTGGGGATTTTTTTTCAGAAAATCTACAAAATAAATCGAGATTACAAGAAATGGTGTTTATCATACATATCAGTGACTGTATACAACAATTTTTCTGAAGCGATTTATTTCAAAATGGCTGCTGTGCGGCGTTTTTGCAATGACGTCTTCGTTTTTTCAGGTCCCACGGCCGGACAAACAACTCCTGTAATTTTTTAATTTTAATGAGCCAATTAATTTTTTTCGATTATATATAATAACTGCTATAGAAGTACGTAGGATTATTTCGATATATTGATTTTTGGCCAAATGGCGCACTTCTAAAGGGGAAAGTGAAAAATGTGCCTAAAAAACCATCAGACAATTGTTGATAACAAATTAACTGTGCAATACAAAAAAAATCCTTCGTACTTCCATAGACAATGTATTTTTCAAGATATATTCAACATTTCAAGTGAATCGGTTGAAAATTGTCTGAGTTATGTTTCCGGCCAACTTAAAAAATGCAGTTTTGAGATAAACGCGTTTGAAGTTTTGAGTCCGCTCGCTGCGGACCAGGCGGCCTTGTACTAAAATTCGAAAACCGAGTACTTAGAGATTTTTCCCGGCCATAATCTTTTGGGACATCATTTTTGAGGTCTAGAGGACCATAAAAAAATCGATTTTTCGAAAATTCTAGAGTGGCCTAACCCCTCAATAAAGACTACAATTTGATTGCAAAAAATAGTTATTTCTAATTTAATTCCATGTATAATGCATAAAATGTTAATTTTTTATCAAAATAATGTCAAAGTAGCCGTTAATCTTTGACATAAGTTGCATTTCAATGCCTTATCAAAGAAAACGCATACTCGAGGTTACTTTAATACTTTTTTTCTGAACATTAAATTGTGAGGGTGTGACTTGACGTTTTTTTATAGATTTGACAGCCAAAAGACATATTATTCTATCGAAGCAAAGAAAGTTGCAATTTAGGATGTTCAAAAAACGTTACCCACAAAAAACGTTCAAAACCCGTTTAAAGTAACCCCATTTTAGGGTACTTCTCCAAGAAAACTCAGATAAAAAACAAACAAAACAACTTATTTCAAACCTTTAGATATTATTCCACTGTTTGTGCTTGAAATTATATTTTTAGGAGTAATTATCAACTAATTAGCTTATGTTGTTCCGTTCGCGGTCACCGTGCGACTCGACTTATTGATGCAAGTCAACCAGGGTCGTAAATCCTGATACCAAGCGCGTGAGATTCGACACTGCAATCCCGTGATTGAACTCCCGCACCTCAAACTAATGTGGTGAAGGTGGTTAGTTGAAAACAATTGGAGATAAACTAAGTTACAATTTAATTTATTCACAATTATTTACATCGATCAGTTAAAGTACTGATCATTGATTCACGTTGTTTCCGCGTAGTAATGACGACGGTGTTGATAGAATTATCTTATGGAAATGTTTGAGTAATTTATTCGTGAGAGGCAAGAGTTCCGCGCTGATTGGATTCTTGATGTTTCCTCTTCGAATGTTTGATGATTACTGATCAAAAGGAAGTTCGAGTCTTACATCCGTGGTTAGTGATGAGAGCTGTCTCACAAACGGGGAATGCGATGCCACCCCTTGGATGAACAACAACTAATTTCTTTGGTTCAAAAATGGAGAAAACGGAGTGGGTGGATTGTAGCTGTCACCAATCACGGATGAGAAGTATACGTGAGAATAAATACGTAAAATTATAACACTTACATAATCGTGGATAGCTATTTTCATAAAATTCCGGGCGAAAGGTATCGAGAAACTTTTTTTTTCTTTTCCATAAAAAACATAACAGGGTTCTCGCATCTCACTTGTTCGCCATGCGGCAATTGGCGCTCGCGCGATGTCTTTCCTTCCCTTGTACCCGTCTTTCCGCCATTTAAAACTTCGTCGTACGTTGCTTAGTTTTTGAGATATTTCAATTGTCCAGTTTGCCTCCATGCCACGGTCTTACGTGCAGGTCTTGAAGCGACGGTAGTGAGGAAATGTTCACTTAGCGTCCAGTTTTTGCTTGAATTTTCGGCCGCATGGTGCGCATAGGATCATGTTGTGCGAAGAAGACAGCATTATCATATGTCTCTGTCTAGCATACAGCGCATGTACTTTAGACTGTAATGTCTCGGCATACGGGTTATCATTCCTTTTGTCGTAAGAAATATACATTAAACGGAATATAAACGAAAAAAGTATGTATTCCATGCTAAAATGATCAAATGTATACATGCTTAAAAATATAACCACACCTATATTAACCGCGTGCAAAACTCAAGCAGATATGATAAAAGTGATTCATATTTTGTTCTTTGTATTCCGATGCTAGTGAGCGGAATAGATGCGCTGCGCACTCGGAACCCAAAAGTTCTGGATTGTCACTGAATTAAATGGTCAATAACAGTTATTTAGGCACATCCAACTGTTTTTTTATACGCGTAAGGATTTTGAACTGCTGTACGCACGTACACCTATGCGAGAGAACATTTTATGATCGATTTAGGTTAGTCTCGTGACAGCCCGCGATCACAAAGACACACGGTGCCGACGATAAAAAAAAATCTACAGATATTACACGAAGTGCAACTATTTCATGGCATTGAAATCTGTGATCAGACTTTTCGGGTAATAAAAAACAGGTACATGTAAATAATATGACTTGGTTTATACTATGTTTCAAAAAATATTGATACCTTGAGGTACCTGTATAATTGGGTTTGTTTGGATTCGTTTTGAGTTTGTTTGTTCGGATGTCCTTGGGTTTATTTGGGTTTGTTAGTATAATAATTGTTATATAATTTTCGTAATACATTTGTAATATAAGTTGTAATATAATTTTCAAATTAATAACAAGATTACAATTGGGTATGGAGAGGAAATTTTTCAACCAATCACAGGCATTCGTATGTCGCAGCTCCCAACACTCTCCTACAACACAGTGGCAGTGGAGTAGAGGTAGCGTTAGATTCGTCTCATATCCAGATAACTCAGACCCCTATACCCAGCTTACCTCAACAAACACATACAGTTTTAAAAGCATTTTCAACGCTAAAAAAGCTTGGACACTAAATGGCCCACTCGCCACCTATCAAATGCGACCATCGTTTCAAGACCTGTATGTAAGACCATGCTCTATGCTGAACTAGCCCAGTCCTACCTTACGTTAGAATGAAATAAGAGATTCGAGTCACTACAGATTTCCATCGAAATCCATCTCATCAAGGCCGTCCAATTCTTAGTTCAACAGTAAAATCAACTTATATTGTTTGCCTTCGTTAAGGCGTTACCCCCACTTGTAGCGCAAAAAAAGGCCTTTTTCATGAATTTTTTTAAAGAAAACTACAAAACTTTTTTAATCGATCAATATACGATCTTAAAAAACACATCTTGAAGAACTTTCAGTAATTTTTTTATTGAAAAATATTACATTGTTTAGTGGCAAATGGCCGTCAATGAAATAATGTTTTTATATACACGGTTTGCGGTGACCAACATTGCGGCGAAGTGGATCATCTGAAAAAAAATGCGGTTGGATTTAGTCAAATATAAGTATAAACTAGTCTTTAATCGAAGGATTTTAAAAAATATTCATTTTTCACAAAATGGCGGACAGTCAAAGTTAATGGTTCGATTTTAACGAAAAAAACGGCCGTTTGTTGGCTATAAAACGGCCATGTTTTCGAAAAAAAAATCGAACGATTAAAGACTACATTTTTATGTATTAAATAAGCCTGCAAAATTTCAAGAAGTTCGGTTCATTAGTGTTCGAGTAATCTTGGTCACCGACTTCAGAAATGCCATTTTGAGAAAAACGCGTTTAAAGATTCTCTTTCAACGCTCATATCTCAGTCAATTTTGTTCGGATCGACTTGAAATTTTCAGGACATATTCTCAGATACTTATACTTCAAAAAAATGCAATAAAAAAAATCGATTTTTTCAAAATAGCAAGTGGGGGTAACCCCTTAATCCATGCTTATAGACTGACTCAACAGAAATATAAAACCACAACCACCTGTAGTTCCTCGGAAGTATACTACTCTGAGGCCACATCCATGGACATTCTATTCAAAACTACCTTCAGTCGCGTGTATACGTATTTGTATGTACAGGTGGTTGAATGTACTTTGTAGAGAGTGTCCGTGTATTTGGATCCATAAATAAATGTGTATCTGTGGGCGCGCGTTTTCATGATGTCCGTGTCCATACCCACATACTTCTCATATCCTTCAGTCAGTGTCAAGATTCAATTCCAACTGTTACTCCGTGGATCACATCCGACTGTTCCGGCTGAGATTTGGACATGGATCGAAATTTCGCCTTCTCTCCTATCGTTGATACACCAATCCTATCATCCAATCTATTATACATTGACCGAGTTCCGATTTGAGGTCGGCCAAATGTGTCATCAATCAGCGAGTGGCTCCCGTACCTTGCACGGTCCCGGCCATTGAGTCCCTTGCCTATAATAGTAAGATACTTCGCCAACACACTAACCGACATCGTATGTTCTGGCTCGGTTCACGACCTGTGTTTACCCTTCCGGCTAAATCGGCCGACGTCGCTCCCTCTCTCGTACTCGCAGGGGAGTGTACCGGATCGTTGCCGGGTAAAGCTAAGACCATCACGCCTGCTCATCTCGGAACTGATCTCGTGGTAACCGAACCATTTACAACCACTAACATCACATAGCAACCGAGCTGGTTTATCTCGGCAGATCTCTCTTCTTGTAATAACCTAAATAGCTCGAGTGGTGCACGTTACTGGCGATCTAGAAAGTGGCCGGGACATCCAACGACGTACGTACAAGATTAGGACGGCCTACGGGAAACACAGCAGCGACATCGATGATAAGACGTACCCTCGGGAGACCCTTTCGAACACCTTGACTTTGCTAATCGGCTTTTGCCTCTTCTGGATCTGCCCTGTATGAGCATGCAACCACTTGTCTTCGTATCCCTTGAGTATATGCCATGACCGTATTTCCGGTTAAACGGAAACGGAGTCGATAAACGCTCGTCACGTTTGTTTGCGTAGGTGTGATTTACAGCTGGACAGCTGCTTTAGCTTCAATCGAGTTTGGATTGGAAGATTCCTGTTGTGCACCGAATAGGATCTTGTCCAATGGACGTGAGAACGAAATCAAAAGTGGTATTTCTGCATACGTTAAACGGGCCATTTTTCATTCTTCACTCAATAGGTGTAAGATCCTATTCGATGTAAAATCGTGCGGTTGTCACGATTATTCTAGTCCCTTTATCGACTACTCCTTGTCCAACCCAAGAACGCGGTTTTTGACCAACATTCACATCCAGACAATTATGGACCTTATCGACCAAACCATCGATTTGGAAAGTGAAGACTGTGGTGGGCCCTGACGTCTACGGCGAAATGTGGTGATGCTCAATCGTGCTGCAGGCACATACTATGCCTGGCATGCAGCTCCGAGTCTTCCAACAGCTGCGGCACATCATTCTGGAGGAATTCCAAATATTTCCGGCCGGTTAAAGGTCCGCTCACGAAAAAAAACTGCCCAATAAGTCACACAATAAGAACAACACACCACACGTCCAAACGACACCGATGTCGGTGACCAACCTCACGTTCCCATCGTGGCTATTTTTCCAACCAATAGTACGAACTGTAGCAATTCACGACCCCATTGATATAAATAGTTGCTCCATCGTTGAAGAGGACGTGATAAAAAAAACGCGAATCGCCATATCCGTGCAGTACAAAATATACGGGAGATATGAGATGGCCAGAATTTGCAGCCGGTTTTCTCAGAGAGTTTTTTCAATGGCACGGGTGCGTTTTACGAGGTACTCCTTAAAACATTGCTCTTTACCGCTGTGTAGGAAGACCCTTCACCTCTTGGACATACCAGCGCCTGGTAGGTTACAGCTCTGGTGTTACGGTATGGCATTATGGTACGGTATGGTGATCCGCCATAGCCAGTAAACAGCTATGGCGGATCACCATACCTGCGAAAAAGGTCTGATTAAAACCCATAAATTCGATCGACACTCAGTACGTGCGATGATAAACGTACACTAGGGTGGCATAAATTTGAGCTCTATTTTTTTGCTTTTTTCTCACCATCCAATTATCTTTTTTCAAGAAAAGAAAATTGTCGCGGAAGCTGCGAGTGGTCTAAAAATATTTAGAGGTCGCTCAAGCCTCCCAAAAATTCAATTTCTCATTACAAAATCGTTTTTTTTTTCGTTTACTTCTCTCCCATTTTACGCTTTATAATTTTTCAAGTGACCTCGCGAAAGCTCTAACTGGCCAATGAATATTTAGTGGTCGCTCAAGAGCTTCGAAATTTCCAATGTTCGACAATTTTTTTTACTCTTCTCACTCATAAATTTGACGCGTTGTAAAATATTCAAAACAATTAATCGTTTTTCTTTCAAAACAAATTTTTCAAATTGACCTCACACTACTAGCCCAAGAATTATAATCTTTGTTCTCATAAAATAATTCTTTAAAGCTCTTGTCCGTAAACAAAATTATAGGTCCCCCGTTTTGTCGGGTTAGAAGTGTGAGGTAAATTAAAAAAATCCGTTTTAAAAGAAAAAAAGGATCGATTGTTTTTCAAATTTTATACAGTGCTCAATTTATGAGTGAAAAGAGAAAAAAAATCGCGACAATTGGAAATTTCGAAGCTTTTGAGCGACCACTAAATATTCGTGGCCGGGTAGAGCTTTCCCGAGCTTAATTTCAAAATAATAAAGCGTAAAATTCATGGGTGAAAAGTGAACGAAGAAAAAATATCGATTTTTTAATTAAAATTTTATTTTTTGGGAGAGTTGAGCGATGTCTAAATATTTTTTGACCGCTCACCGGCGGTCAAAAATTCCAGCTTTCGCGAGAATTTTTTTTTTAAGAAGATAATTGTACTATCGTCTTTTTCCCGAAAAAATGGATATCTCAAATTGTTCCAAAACCTGTTATTAGTCTCTACCATTATATCTGGATACAAACGTGTAAGGTACAAAAGTAATTATAATAAATTTTTTTTTAAAAGCACAAAAGTCATTAATTACAAAGGGAAATTCGACTTCTTAATTTAAAGCGCAACATATAATGTTGGGAGCGGTAGCGATTGTTCTATCAAAATAAAAAATAATAAACGTCAATGATTATAAATAATTATGGTATGAATCGAATATTACAAAATACTGCAGTAAGGTTGCACGATTTGTGGAGATGCTTCAAAATATCCGCTATCACCACAAACCTTTTACTGCATTCTTCCTTCACCATATATATTTACCAACGATTTCTCCTGCATCGCCACGGAACACGATTATTATCGGCGTAACACCGCACTCATGAAAACGGGCACTTCCTGGAAAGCATTTTCTTGTAACAAACCGCTACCTGACATGGTTTACGATTTTTCCAATCTTTCTTTACGGCATACGCCGTCTCGAATGATTTCGTAATATTTTTTTTTTCATGCATATCGGCACATATATGACGATGGTTTTACAATGCTAAAGCCTGTAACGCGTTTGCGCTCAGCGAAATGTTATATTCATAACGGCAAGTAGCAATTCGCCTATGAGCGTATGCCCACTAGCGAGGTACAAGAAAATATAAGAACGATGGCAGTAGTAAAATCCGCAGTAGTAAAAACCGCCGATGGTCGGGCGCCCAATGGAAAACGCAACGGTGCCGCACGAACGCGCTTCTTTTTTTTATTCGCTTGGAAGAAGATTGTAAAAATTGTTTAAAAAGAGGACGAAAACAACTCGGGCGTGTATTTTTTGGTGTTTAGTCGTTTGTTTTTTATTTGCACGGTAAAGCGAAAAAAGGCGAGCATGTCGAATGAAAAATCGTTGAAGGGGTCAATGTATATTTGAATCATGTGCCATAGAACCGAAAACTACTCACGGTAAAATTCCGCCCAACTTCGGTGCAATTTGAAATACGATACGAGAAATAGTTCGGAATTTACGAGGGCCTGTGCAGTTTAGCGATAACTTACATTGAAGTGGAATGCGTAACGACCCCTTTTTGGTCGAGGGTCAAAACAGATTGAAGCACTATTCATCGCAATTAAACATGGCTGTATGATTTCATGACAAATTAGTTGCTCGTGGGGCAATGCCAATTACGTTGCTACAAATTATATGTACGGTAGATAACGAGTATGCAACACGATCGATATGAAATCGTTAATGGTCCACTATAAATACGGAATTTCACGCTAACATACTTCCATATGTACGACGATTGTCCTCGGGTGGCTGGGTATCCGTTCGTGTTATTGTTATTGCCGTTATTAATGAGATACTATGAGAATACACCACACAGGGCTTGGTAGCGTGTCCACCAATGTTTCTCTTTCTCTCTCTCTCTCTCTCTCTCTCTCTCTCTCTCTCTCTCTCTCTCTCTCTCTCGCTCTCACTCTCTCGCTCTCACTCTCTCTCTGTCGTCTAACGCTTGCCTCAATTTCTGTACTAAACCTGGTTCGTGTCATATCTGATGGTCCTTCGAACACCCGTGTACATTAGTACACATAATTCGAGGGTGATAGGGACGAAATCGGTTTATCGGGTTTTCCAAGAGACATTGCAAATCTGAAACAACACGCCGTCATTCCAGATAGATAAACGATGGCTCGGAGCCACTACCAATTTCTCTACTAACTTTTGGCGCTACTTTGTCCATAAATTTCTCGATTCAAAGTTATACCGATTTAACTTAAAAAGTTCAATATTTTCGCAATGAGGGAAGGTCTAGAATTTCCGCAACAATGTTCATCCTCAAAAAGTATACTTCTGTGGCATTTGTAGTCTTAAATTTGCGCGTAAGTTGAGTTGGATTGAAAAGACAGAGGCCCTTTGACGCTTATGGAATGGGGCCGTCCATATATTACGTCATCGATTTTTGCTGATTTTTGATGATCGACCATTGCCAGTAAACTTTTTGCCGGGACTGTCCAGGCTTTGCCCCAATTGTTTTTTTTCCAGGCTTCGCCAGGCTTTGCACCAAAATTGTGAAGGCTTCTCGTGGTTATATCTTGGAAACTAGATGGTGAATCATTCTCATTTTTTTCACATTATTCGTGATATCTTACTGTAGCTTATCCTCGTTTTTTATCAATTTCTTAATTTTAGTTTTGACGGTAGAATTAATGATGCTCTGTTTGCCCATCATAACGCATTTGTTACGTGTAAACCAAGCCAACTTTAAGTGTAAATATCTCAGGTTTGGGGTGGTCAAACTTATTCAAATTGCACAGATGTTTGGATAATGTATTAAATAACGTATATGTCAAATTTCAACCATTTCTTGATTCAACTCTTCTGTGGAGGTACTACCTTAATATCAACTATAGTTTATGGGTGGAAATCCCTTTAGACGCACGAAAATTAGTCATTTTCATGATTTTTTTTAAAGGTGACAAAATAATCACATGATTTTTAAATTTTGACATTATCTTATTACAATTTTTGAGTGTTAGATTTTTTCTTTTTTAAAGAAAACAAAATGGCGCCGTTATAAGGTTGTCTTTTGAAAATTGCTCGTTATAGCTCAAAAAGTTATAACGAGTGATCGATCTGGCTGACATTTTTGGAGGTTTCTCACCATAACATTATTGGAAGGATATACCTGTAAAAATATTTAAAAGTCTAAAATTAAAAATGAAGTAGGCTTTCTAATCAAATTTTCATATTTTTGACCATCTTCTCGACTATTTTTACCCCAAAAAAGTAATTTATTTACGCGATAACCTTAAAACTTTAGGTATATCCTTCCAATAATGTTATCGTGACAAACCGCGCAAAATTTCAGCCAGATCGTCCACTAACTTTTTGAGCTGCAACATGGGCAGTTTTTCAAAAGACGCCTAAAGGAATACCTTATAACGGCGCCATTTTGTTTCGTTTAAAAAATAAAAAAACGTTGTCACTAGTAAGTTGTAATAAGATAATGTCAAAATTTAAAAACAATGCGATTATTATACCACCTTTAAAAAAATTCACGAAACTGACTCATTTTCAGGTGTCTAGAGGAATCCCCCCCTTTAAGCTCCAATTTAATATTGACGAACAAATAGTATTTCTGTCAGCGCGACATGGTTACGTTCGAGCATTAAAATTTTACCAACGTTGCTGAAAGGGCGATGAATGGTTGGGGGGGGAGGGGGATGGTCGCTGGAACATATGACGTATATTCTGAAATCACAACGCGGAGGAGATAGTTCGCGGAAAAAGCTTAATTAAACATTTATTAGCACGAGGGCGAGTAAACTGGAAAGACAGCGTCATGGGAACGTTTCCGGTTAACCGAAAGGGCAAAGGGACTTTTCCCACGCGCCCTCTCGATATTAATTAAGCCATTACGAGAGACAGCAGGAGTGCGCCAACTTTCTCTCCATTCTGCGACAGATCTTCTTTCGTACCACTCATCTTCTTTCTGCTTTCCTCGATGGCTGATCTGATCCACGTGCACCTTTCTCGTGCTTCGACTATCATTAAACATGACGCTCCACGGAAATCTGATGAATGTGGACATTGCCGCGTCATCGATTGGTGGCCATGGTTATTCTTTCAATTTATCTTCGTACTCGGGTGAATCTATGCTCGTGCAACGTTGATCAAAAGTTTTGAAGTCGCCATTGTTATGCCAACTCGCAGCACGCCCGCCCGTCAACAGTCAACAAAGTTTTTCGCTTCATTACTTTCCCTCGAGTCACTTCCAGTTACCTGGATACTTTTTTTTCTTCAATTAAACAGCAAACAATTGGTGTCGACGCTGATATTACAACTTATTACGGATTACTTATAATCCCGAGGTCGTGGCCACTATACAACTTTTGCTCTTTCAACAGCTTGGAATGGAAAATTAAATGGAAATTCTGCGGGTAAAATGTTGATAAAAATCGCGTTGTCCATTAGGCAAATGAATATCACCCGAGGGCACATTTATGGAAGGCAAAAATAAAGAAAGATTATAATTAGTAGATTGTTTACTATCGGATTGACCATCACTAATGTGACAGCGGTCTAAAATTGCATTCGTAATGAATAATCAGCCAATTCAATATTAAGTAGTACGTGTAATGATTTGACAGACTATCGTGGAGACATTTTTCTTACTGCCAATGAGATTTTTCTCATTTTCATTAAGGGGTTATGAGTAGTTGTGAAAGTCGGAAAATCACTTTTTTTTAAAGCCAATACATTTTGACTGTATATCATCTTAGAAATCCCGTGCGGAAAACTGATAGGGCATCCCTAATAAAAATAAGGGCCTTCCAGGGCTTTCCTAGTGCTTTTCCTAGTAGGGATTTCCACAATGGGCCCAGACTTGGCCATTATCGGGATAAACTTGTAGGGATTTCCACAATAGGCCCCGACTTGGCCATTATAGGGATAATCCTGTAGGGATTTCCACAATTGGCCCAAACTTGGCCAGTATATGAATAAACAAGTAGGGATTTCCACAATAGGCCCAGATCTGACTATTATAGCGATAAGCCAGTATAAATAGCTTAGGCTACATGGTTGATGGTATTTCCATTATTCAAATCGATTATATACATCGATCGAATAATATTATCGAACGTAAATTGGGAAAAAGCGTAAGGGCATTAGCAAATAAAAAATCAACGATGAACACAAATATGCAGACAAACATCAGACAGTATTTATTTATCAAATTAACGAAACCTTTTACATAGATACAAACAATTACTCATAGTTTCACTCATACATGGAGTAATGCTAGCGCATAAGTGTGAACAGTCCCAACCGGTTTTTTCGACATTTTTATAGCAACTAATTTCCGCTCAATACTCATCATAGGGAAAATTATTTCTTCTGAAGACTTCGCTGATATTTCCCATTCATAAAATTTATCTGACTGTGTAGGATAAGTAAATAAATTGGTCTTTGTTTTCCAGATATTTCCCTCAATGGAAATAGATTCTAGTGATTCAGTAGACCCATACATTTTTTTTATTTCTACTACACATCCATTCCTTCGAATGGATTATTTTTTGTATTAATTTTGTCATGGCAGTTTGTCATAAAGGCTCACATGCAAATACGCAATCACATTTCTACGCGCGCACACATACATACACATGTACTCACGCCCACACCTATGCACATGAACAATTACATAAAAACAAATACAGATATACCCTGACGCATTTAACATACACATATATCCACTGATACGGATATTTAATGGCGCTGAAATGGTTATGATGAGGCGCCGTTGAGGCATTTTCAGGGCGCTAAAATGGTTTTGATGAGGCGCGATTGAGGCAACTTATAAGGCCCCGGTCGTTGCGCCTTTAATGGCCCTTGTTGACAAAGTGTGACCGGCCGCTAACGGCCCTCATGTGGCTTCCAGATTAGGGCCCGAATAAAGTTAGGGGAATATTATTGGGGCCCGATCACAGCCCCAACTCAATTTCCGCACGGGATGTTCCCTAAAAATTTCGAGGCGATCGGATCGAAATTGACGGATTTATAGGCTCCTATGTTGACGCCCATCGAAATGCTCGCAGCTTTTTTTTCGAAAGTGCATTTTCAAAGACGGTGGGCAAAACATCCCAAAAACCAACGGATGGACCTTCCTGAAATTGTCAGGGTTTTTTTTAGATGTAGAAATATAGTATTTAATCAAAGGATTTGTTTTCGATGTATACTTTCGATTTGACAAACTAAAAATGCCCAATGTTTCGCAGAAATTAAAACTCCCACTTTGAACGCGCGCCATGTTTTTTTTTTCAAATTTTATATTTCGGTAATTCCTTCGATTAGGATAAACTAATACACCAACGAAACCTTTGCTTGTTCAATATTAAATAATTGGGTTCAGAAGGGCATTGCTCACAGCAAAATATGTTTTTGAGAGGTACTTTCCGGGCATCAGCTGTAAATCGATCACAACTAAATATTTTCACACAAAAAAGAGGTTACAGAGTGTTTTTCGGATGATACTTTTTTAAATGCCTAATTTTTGTAGAAAATTATCTGCACGATTTTCTATTTAACAAATGCCAAAAATGAGCTGTTATCGGCTGGTACAACTAGGCATAATCCATTAAGGAGTCTTCTCACTTTAGACGCTAAAAAGGCTATTTTCATGAAATTTTGATAGGTTTATATTATAGATATTGATATAAAAGTTGTTACACTTAATAAATACACTTTCGAAATACATTTTAGAAAAATATTTATTCAAGTCACTATTTATAGACAAAAATGGTAGTTAAAAAAATGTCCTGAAAATGGTAGGTTTGCGCTGTTGATGAAATCTCGGAGATGGATCATCCGAAACAAAAAAATTTAACGGTTTTAGATGCAGTATGTTAATGGCTATAGCGCATATCATACGATTTTTTATATATGCAAAAATAACAAAATGGTGGACATTTTTCGAAAAAAAAACGCGTTTTTCACCGTTTTTGGCAAAAAAATAGTGAATACGAAAATTGAAAAAAATCCTTGATATGCGCTATAGCTATAGTTTTAAGAATATATGGTTATAATTTCATAACGATCGGTTCAGTAGTTTCGAAGATTTTATCAACAAGCCGTCGAAAAACTTTGTTTCGAGAAAAACGCGCTTAAAGTTTGTTTGGGTTACATAAATACATACATTTTTTTTTACTTTATTTCGAAAGTGTATTTATTAAGGGGCTATACCAGTGTGAACGCTGAAAATTTGGGTGATTTTCGGGAATTTTTTTGAAGAAAAGTACTCAATCAAATGTTTCGGAAAATTAAGAATATATTTAGCTATATTTGACCTATATTACATAATTTTTTCATATCAAAATATTGAGAGCCAAGCGACTTTTGCGCTGCCTTCGGAGGCGCCAAAAAAAAGTTTCTCCACTGCTAACATGATTCCGGCCGACCGAGAAGCTGAAAACGAAAAAGGAAAAACTGTCGTTAAACTGGAAGATATTTCCTGTACAATGACGTAAGATTTTCGAAAAATATCAAAATCTAACAAAATGACGGAGTTATGAAAAAAAGTATGTTTTCTTGCCTATAAAATGGTCGTTTTTTCAATGCCAAATCGTCACTTTTCATCCAATCAAAAATATCCTACGTCATTGTAGAGTGAAATGATTCAAGAGTACTCAGTTCAAATTTCAAGTCAATCGAATAATTGCTCTTTGAGTTACAATGTCAGCAAATTTGAAAAATCTCATTTCGAGAAAAACGCGTTTAAAGATTTAACTATCGATTTATGCAAGATAACATGATATTGATATAAATGATATAAATGATAATGAATTTTGATTTTTTGAAAGTGTCACACTGGTATAGCCCCTTAAGTATAACAACTTTTATATCAATATCTACAATATAAACCAATCAAAAAAATTCACGAACCTAGCCTTTTTTCAGTGTCTAAAGTGAGAAGATCCCTTAACGAGGCAAATACATAATTTCAGTTACCGTTTCCCCAAGTACGTATTTTCGCAACCACCCTGGCATCCTCCTCATCGCGTAGATAATTCGATGTTATACCGAATCTCAAAGGGGTCGTACAAAAACTGGAGAAGACCGTATCGTGTTGCAATGCGAGAGCCGCGTGACCGTGTCCCGTCGACCGCAATATTAATTTCCAACACGTTAAGAAAATTGCCGAGGACTGGAGGTCAAGCAACAAATTATATTTGCCATGCAGTCTACGATACCCAGGAGCCGAGCGAGTTTTTCGTTGAATTTTCGTTGCCATATACCGCGGAATTTCCAGACAATTTCGTACAACGTGATGAAAAAGAAAAGAGATTGAGGCCGACGCCGGGTGAAACGGAGGTAAGCGAGTTGCATGCAGAACACAGATATGCCCGGTGGTAACGCGTTGTTAAAGTAAATGGAAAGTACGGAATCTCCGGAATACTGGAAAAAGCGAGAAGGTCGGGCAAGCTCAAATGAGAAAGTGAACTCGTCTCACTCGCTTTATCGCGTCTGCCGTGTGTTGCAAGCATCAGCAGCTGGCGTATTCTCCGGCTGCTAAATTTTCATGTACCATTGGAATAACTGCGAGCTTAGAAAAATCCCGGAGTGAACGGGACTGAGATTTCGCGTAAACGTGAGTCCGTATATATACCGAACGAAGCAACTCTTCTGGTTGAACAATGAGGAAAATAAAATGTGAAGGATGTATGGGCCTGCGAGTTTGGCTGTTTCAGCAAGGATTGTAGATGTGAAAACTGAATCGCCAGTACGAACGTCGCCATTTTCCATGCTACTTTCACCCCCACCCCCCTCCCGTCGTTTTATTCTCTCGATCGAAAGAACCATTCCGGTGTAGCAGAAAAAACGACGTTTTTTCTGCATCGTTGCACATTTACCTTCCCTCTCGTCCCTCCATTAGCAATCCTCGGCTAGCATCGTTTCTTTCTCCCCCGTTTGCCCTCTTTCTCTCCGCCTCTCGTCTAATCTCGATTATTCGCCCTCTCAAGACTCCCCAAGGGCTCCTCTATCCTGCTTCCCCCAATTACGCCGATTCTATTTAATTTGCCCTGTATAATCAGTTGCGCGATTCGCATGTGCGCTCGTTAAAGAGAAGCCCCACGGTTCATCAACCTTTGCCCAAGTACTCGCGATCCCGAGAGCTCAAGGTCGAAACTTTCGACAGTGATCGTCAATCAAGCCGCGACAGCCTACGGCCGGAGATATTCTTCATACGGTCGAGCCCTGTACCAGCTGCCAATCACTGTATGACGTATGTGATTGCGCCGGGAGCGGAATCGCGGCGGGATGGGGTCAGTGCTGAGAAAAGAGGAATGAGGATTAAAACGATGGAACAGTGGAGAGAGTTGGCTGACTATGTTGAAAGCTCACGTTTAGAGTATTGCCCGGAGCCGCACTCCGCGGAGTATCTGCAAATCAAACAGACACCCTCACCCTAACGCGTATGTATTCCCAAACACACCGGTATATAGCGATGAGAATCCAGAGATGAAGGAGAAGCGTGGAGTGGCGATGGACGAAGGGGATGAGGAGGAGGTCAGAGGTTACGTGGGATGGTGAAATTTTTCTTCGACCCGTAACACCCTCCACCTCGAGTACTCCCTCAGTCTGTTGGCCTGCAGCGGAAAGCTCGCAAAACTACTTCTGACCGAGCGTTTCTCAATAAAGCGAACAGGACCCAGGGCTAGGTAAGAGACGGGACGGTAGGCTCGGCAGAGAAAAAGGTGCAGACAGAGAAACGTCAGTTGAGTAAAAAGAAGAAAAAAATAATAATAGAGTGGAGAAGGGTATATACGCGAGAGACCAAAGACTGACCTTTGTATTCTCCATCCTCAGCTCGGAGTGAAAAAGAGGAGAATAACCTTCATATCCAATCGTTGCCAGGCAAGTGAATAAAAGGCGGGGCTCTATCCCTTTAGAATGAAAGGACAGTTGGAACTCTTCGGCTGGAATTTGAATTAAAGGTCGCTTTGTTCTCTGCATCGGGAGAAAAAGAACCACCACGCGGCGCCGTTCCTTTCTATTTCCTCTCTCGGTCCTAGTTTAGTCTCGGCACACAGGGAACACCAACGGTGGTACCGATAAAACCACACAAAAAAACGTCACTCAGAGCTCCACTGCGTTGAATATCACGCCGCATTTTGTTCCTGTCTGTTTGCCAAGAATCATTTCCATACACACCTTCATGTACGTAACTGTGGGTGTGCACTATTGGAAATTCGGGTCGATATCGGGTAGGGATTTGCTCTTACATTAGTCATTTATTTCTGGAGTCGGGGAATCGTAATCGATACTCCATGTTCGAACGTATACAAGATACTTTCGTATTGTGAGAAAAGAGTGATGTGTAAAAAGATTGTTTCTAAAGTTTTTCCATGTGGACGGGTTTTCCAGTTTCCGGTTGCGGTGCGAGCGAAATGGAATCGAGCCTCGTGGCATAGCGAACATCGCATATTTGCGAAATGTTCAGCTTTGACGTGCATACCGTGGTAACATCGGTGCTAGCAAAGCGAAATCATACGGGTTCGGTTTTTCAAAAAGCTCATAAGGTAGTGCCTTGTAATTGTCACTTTGAGCAGATTACTCGATTTTACAAATTCATATAGCTCAACTTGGAAAGTGTGTACAATTTATTTTGAGGAATTCTTAATCAGTTTTTTTTAACACGAAGAAGAACGTCGTTGTGAAATTCTCGTGCCTGGTACGGTTTTTAAGAAAATATTTCGTGAAGGTTATAAAACGTCATTGTAGGGGTGATCGTCATGCCGCCATGATGGTTAATCTAGTTATCGCCATGTGAACGTCCTACTAATCGTCACATGCGTTCAAATTGCTTTAACTAATAATGCAAAGGTCTGTAAGCCCTTGCTGACTCGATTGCGCCTGCATATAAGACTGCTGAACCATTTTTAGTCACTCAGTTACAAACTTATTGTTTTATATTGAAACATTTGACAAACAGTTAAAGTGTTCTCTTTGTTCCGGAAACTTCCGGATGCTGCTTCGGATCGGGAGGCTGGTTGTTGTCGTCACAGAAAATCTCACGCAATGATTAACCCACAAATTTAAGAGTGTTCACTTTATTAAATGCGTTGAGCGTACACTTGAAGTTGGTCTTAATGTCAGAAAAAGAAAAAGAGAAGACCACAAAAATTTACCAAAGGAGATTCACGCATGAAAAACGCGTCCGCACGCTGCCGGTTGATTGAGCAAGATGGCGGCCATCCTCGACCACGCTGTGCTCGCGCGATCTAGCGCGTCTCCGGTTCGAGGCACCTGATTGGTCGACGGAGGCGCCCTCTCAGTCTTGCTTGGCCGAGAGGTGCTGCCCTATGTGAGCGCGCGTAAAACTGCGCATTTTGATTCGCATCCGCAACACTCTTACATACAACTTTAATAACTTTTAAAATAAATATAATTATGGCTATTACGTTAGAATTGTATTTTTTATTCATTTTCAATATTTATAAGCAACTATTTTACTATAATAGAATTTTTAATATTTTTTCCCATCGAGTGGTACACCGAGACGTACACAGCTAAGTAGGTGAATTTATTTGATTTCATTATTCTTGAATACGTATACTAAGAAGTGTGACAATGTCATACAACATAGTAAATACCTATTGAACACTAATATATCACAGATCTGCACGAACGACTGATTCTCATCTTTAAATACTTGTTTAATGTGTGAACATGACAATCACTACGACCCTGACGACTACTGAACCGACCTCCTCAATATGTTCAACGATCGACAATTGTTTGCACCTCAAAATCCAGGCCGTTCAAAATCCAAGGCCCGCTGACGAATATTCAGTTCACCAACATTCGCATTTGGCTTTAGGTTATCAAATCACTTGGCGACGTTAGAGAGAAAACGTTATCGACCATAGAATTCCTTCTCTCAAGCAAGGGGATGTTTGTAGCGTTCGTCGCACATCTTCCATTCCTCTTGCTCGCTAGCTCTTCCTCTTCAAAATTCTCAACCGCAACGCTCTCCCTCTTAGGAATCGATGCGTCACATACACGCTTTTCCGTCCGTGCGTTGTTGACTCGTGAGCCACAAACGCTTCGTGCACGAGTTTTGCTACCCTACTTAGTGTTATTCTACATTTGAACACTGACCTTCTTCGTAACATCTACATAGAAACAAAACGAGACTGATCCGTTTTCGAACTTCACAATTTTAACGGGGCTCGAATTTCATTTTCCAATCTTAAGAAAATTGCTTCGACATGAAAGCAATGAGAAGTGCCATTACGCATGTAACTTCGTAAATATGACTTGATGTCTCTGCTTTCAACTTCAAGTTACACCGCAGTAACCCCCAGAAAAAAAGGGATCGGAAAATAACTATTCAACCCTTGAACGCATGATTTTCTATGTCGAAATGGAACAAACAGTTTTGCCTCGGTATCTATGGATAGATTATAGGAATAATCACATTTTTTTAAACCCAACTTCCTTTTGCACTTTATTCCAATGAATAATATGTTGCCAAATGAGACGAATATGCGTTTATTAGTGAATAAAACAAATTTCACAAATCCATTTTATTGGATGTCGAAAACTTACCTTCTTTCCAATACATCAACATTTTTTTCCATCCAAAACGATAACATTGTATATCGAAAAGGTAAAAAAAAATATCACGTATAGAATTGAAACAAGTTCTCCACTTTGACGTAAAAGGAACAAATTCCGAAGTATTCCCACCAAGTACCGTTACGTCATTGCTCATCTTGTACGCCATTGTATATCTCTGCATTAAGGCGGTCCTCTAGTTTCTCGGCTGTTTTTTTTACGGCTTTTTCAATAATTGTTTACGGGCAAAGCATCAAAATAATCAATCTCATTGTTTTTGCATAATCTTTATTAACATTTACATAAGCTTTACAAATGGTTTGAAGTCAAAATATATAATACAATAAAAGTTATAGTGGCCGACAGGAAGACATCAAGTAAAAAAGGTGCTTGACGGTGACCAAGATTTCGGCTGTTCTGCTTATCTGAAATCAAAAAACCAAACGGCATTTTAATCTTCATATTTAAGACTAGCGATTGAACTAGAGTGAATTCTAAATTACAAAAATTGACTTTTTTATACACTTTTGAAAATTACATTCTATTTTTTACTCATTTTTTCTTAAGTTTTTCGCTCGTACAAAAAAAACTATCGAAGCAGCCATGATAATCGTAGTTCAATCGCTGGCTTATAACATATTAAAGATGCTGTATAAATTTGAACAAGATCGGTGCAGTAGTTTCTGAAATATCGTGGTCACCGTTTAGAAAAATGGTGTTTCGAGAAAAACGCGTTTGAAAGTATACCTGCTCCGTATACCTGCTCCGTTCCAGGGCCGTAACTTGTGAACCACTTCGAATATCGAAAAATCCTTTGGCACACATTTTCTACACATGTTGTAGATGTGATTTATGAAGAAAAAAAATCGATTTTTTCGACCCGAGAAACTAGAGGACCGCCTTAATGTCGCTCGACAAGGTGGGTTCAGATATGCGTACCAGTTATTCAGTATTTTTTAGATCATAAAACCAGATTATCACCATTTGGCACCATTAAAAGGTTAAACTATTGATGAACGACATAGCTTGCATCATTGAATTCAAACTTAAGGCGGGATATACATTCACAACGATCAAAATCGATTTCTATTTTTTTTTCTTTCAACGATAGAACTCTACAGGGTGGATCAATAACTATTAGCACCTTGGATATCTTCGAAACTATAAGATTCACAGAAATATTTGCTGAAATGAAATTGCACAGTACGAAAGGGGCCATCCGATAGCGATAATCGTTTTTTTTTTTGCAGGTACGTCGGACATTTTAACGTCAACTCCATTTTTTTAATGGTTCGGTATGTTTTTTTACTGTATCATGAAAGAGGAGCTTAAAACGAGTTCAACGACCTATAGCATAAGGTCATTGAAGATCACAGAAAGTACAGAAAGGCAATAATACTTACAGTTTCGGTAGTAAATAAA
Source organism: Ophion ellenae (assembly GCA_963210295.1). NCBI lineage: Eukaryota > Metazoa > Arthropoda > Insecta > Hymenoptera > Ichneumonidae > Ophion > Ophion ellenae. The sequence goes on from OY723385.1 coordinate 50,512,320, forward strand.
ATGACTACGTTTATAGTAAGTGTTCGAAATGACGCCCAATCAATATCAATGCATACGTTATTACGTCCGTTTACACATTTCTTGGACAGGTACAGAAAGTACAGAAAGGCGATAATACTGACGGTTTACATCACTGAAAATGAACACTGTTTCGAAGACACTTTAATAAGTTTGCAGGATAAGATAAACATGATGAAATGTGTAAACATACGCATTGATATTGATGGTCGTCATTTCGAACACTTACAATAAACGTACTGTCCATCAGTTGAAAGAACATATAAATTCTCGCTCAATGTTCCATGTTCCGACAGCGACAGGCATGCCGCCAGAGCACCACAATCCAAACTCCCAAATTCTCGTTCTCATTCCATTTCATGTCGAGTGCTTCATTTCCGCCGCTACGTTGCCTGCGCACGGCAATCATTTAGCTTGTCCTTTTGGGTGTTAGCGCAAGCAATTGTCCCGAGAAGTCGAACGTAACGAGATGGATTGTCTCTCCCTCCAATTTTAGCGATTACATTGGCCCTCCGTGCGATGTGTCACCCGAGGTCCCCAACAAAGGAAAATGGACGCGCGGACAAATGAGAAAGGAGGAAAAACGAAAGCTCAGCGGAAGCATTTCCGCTCGTGTGTTTACGTCGAACATATATGTAATGGGTGAGTCATTAAGTGGGTATTAGCCAAGCTTGGGGCTCACAATCGCGAAGATACGCGCATTCACTACCATCACAGAAGCACACTCGTAAACTTGTCCATACAAATGCGCTCTGCTCTCTGAACATCGGTGACTTCCTTCTCCGATTCTTTCGGCGATATGGGTGACTGAGTTAATCCCACGAGTTTCGTGACCATCTTACTCTAGGCTGTTTGGCCTCTGACGCGCAAGAAACCACTGCTGAAGAGAAGACTCGGAGACGGCGACACGGGAAAACAGAGAGATAGTAAGGAGCGAGAGTTACGAGATACAAAGTTGCATTACGGGAGATCACCGAGGCGATGCACAAAGACGAGATCCCGAGACACGGAGTTAGGGGTGCAATATGGCAAAAGTACACTCCGTGAGCTTGCTCGTTCACCAGCGTAATGGCATTAGTGGTACACATTTTGTCGCTGGTACACCGTTGCCGTTGTTTGGGCCGGGGCAAGCCGCAGTCAACGTCATATCCCGCCCCGCACCAACCCCAAAGTCTGCTCGCATCTTTCTTCCGACTTCACCCTTTCCATGCACGTCGAGCAAGTCCGCGTGTAGGCGGACAGACTTCCTACCATTGCCATCCCAAGAGAATGAGGTAACGTTCATTCGATGTTCCTGATTCCTCTCTGGTAAATTGGATACTTCGGCGGGACGGAAGAGGAGTTCACGAGTAAGCGAGACTCGTCGAGAATCGCTGGCTTCCATCCTAGGCAGGGAAAAGTTGCAATTACGGTGGAACTCTTTCTTCATACAGAAGATACAATGCACATTGGCAATCCCGAGAACGTACGCGCGAATTTTCCTGCTTCTCATGCGGGAAACTGAACTACCGATGCTCGAAATCGTTGAACACGTATTTACCTCTGATCCATATGGATCCACATGGATACCTCTAATCCGTATGGTGGATGCGTGTATGCACACATGCATACTCGCCTATACAAGTGTAACGGGGAGGTGGAGATTCATCAAGTAACCAGCAGAAAATGGTGAACCGCCGAATACTTGGTGGCCAAAGCTACGAGGCCTTTGCCTTTTCGCCTACCAGCGATAGTCGACTTTCACGCAAGCACACTTATAACGGAGGCGGAGAGTCCAAACGACAAGAATAAATAAATCACAACCGTATTACGAGCAACGAGACAACGGTTCCGTGTACAGCATCCCGCCTGCTTGGGATTGGATCAATCGATCTGTAGTATATTCTTGTTTCTCTCGTCCCTCGTGTAGCTCTGCTTCCCCCATGGATGTGGTCGCCGAGCACACGCGATTCGATCGTTGCTTCGTCTCATCCTGATTTTACAAGATTCCAGCTTCTCCCTGATACGTTAACTACCCTCACACACGGCTCAATCATCGGTCCGAGTCGTCGTACAAACAACTGTGTAGGAGAATAGAGGTACAATACAGGGCGAGGCTGTGTGTTCGAGCCGGTAAACTTCAGCTTCTAAAATCAGTGCACGTTGTTGACGAGCTTTGCGAGGAAAAAACGGAATAAGCTCGTGATTAGTTTCGGTGTGTGCCGTTGAGGAATTTCAATCGCAAGCACTACTTCCCGTGAAAAAATTGCCGACGCTTACAATACAACCAACGCTCGGGATGGCAATCGGGGCCCAACCGATAGTGCCCAACCATAAGGCCAACGGCCGGCCGGTTTTGTTGACCGATGAGTAACCCAGGGTTAAATTGAACATTGGCACATCACCGACAACCAACCTTGGGCCAACATTGGCCTTAAACTGCACCGAACCTTTCGTACGCCAGCCTTGGCACCGACACTGGGCTAATGCTGGTCCTGGTAAGCACCAACGCTAGGCTGACGCTGTTTGCCAACTGTAGGACCCATGTAGCACATCGGATTTTCTCCAACCGTCGCCCAGTACTGGTAATGATCGTTGGCCAGGCGTCAAGTATAGTTGGCACTGTACTGGCCGATTGCTGGGCCTTTTGTAAATGTTTTCATGGGTTAAGGCGGGATATACATTTAGACAGGAAAAAAATAAGCAATATTGCGGGATTTTTTAAACTGAGAAATAATTATTCTACAATAAGCTAACTTTAGGTATACTTTAATAGTATATTTAAGTATACGAAACAATTTTTTTAAATTAATTCATCATCAAAATGGCGGAGCTGTGGCAGAGTGTTACAGCAAGGTCGCCGCGGGAGTTGCGAATCGGCGTGCAGTCTAGCTTCCCGTAGACTTTGATTTGCAAAAGAGTTCAAACATTTTTTGGGTTAGAACATGTATAGTTTGTATGTGACGGTAATTAAAATGAGGAAAATGCAAATTGGAGAAAATGGCACGCATGTACGAAAAAAAATCAACATTGCACGCAACATTTCTGTAAAATGTGGATTAAAAAAGTCGTTTTTTTTTCCAATTTTTCAAAAACAATTTTCGTCAAGTAGAAGGCACCAATATTATCAATATTTCTACCAAGTTTCTACTCAATCGGCTTAATAGTTTTTGAGTAATCCTGCACGGGAATTTCGTTAATGCAGTTTTGAGAAAAACGCGTTTGAAGTTCACTCCCGCTCCGAATCCGAGCGGTGAGGCACAGCGTTGACGGGCTGTAACGTTTGAAGTTTTTCGAATTTCGCTTTGAAACTTTGGGAAAATATTCTACATATATAGTTCTATCGTTAAAAAATAGAAATCGATTTTTCGATCGTTGTAAACGTATATCCCGCCTTAATGATAGGTGACATTGTTAGTCGCGGCATCGTGTGGACGATTTGCCGGATGTACGCACACCACACTCGTGTTGGACTGTACAGTCTTGTAGTGATAAAACCTTCAACCCTCGTAGCTAAGTAAGTGTTTTCCTACACGGGCAATCGTAACGGTGAGGTTTGGATCGTTGAGATGAGGATCAATTTAAATTCAAGAGGATATAACTCTTTCTTTCTCCGATAAAACTGCGCGACTATTTTGTTCCTCTGCTTTTTTTATGTCGTGTCTATATACGCGCTATGAATTTACGGCGGGGCTTTCGAATCGTTTGATTGTATTTGGCGAGCACGTAGAATGTTTGCAGCCTGATGCTGAGCCTCGTGGGCTGCAATGGTTGATTGTATCGGGACGTGCTAAAGCACCGGAAGTGGGAAAAAAAAGCATTTATCCGAGAATATGGAGTTTTTCGGATGCTTGACAACATTTTTATTAAACTTGTTGTTGAATACGCTCCTTATAACCGACAATTCTTCATTCGCAACTCTTGCAACAGTGAGTGACAAAGGTGCGGGTTTGTTTCGCAGGAACTGTCGAGACGATTCGTGGTGTCGCCGGGAGAAATGTGAGCCTTCCTTGTGACATTCTTCAACAACCTCGCGACCCGAACGACGCGGTTGCCATGCTGCTCTGGTTCAAAGAGCCCAGCGGGGAACCTCTATACAGGTACGTACGTTCAACCACAAAAATCACAACGCTACACGACTAAGTAGTAAATATATTTATGACGCTGCAACACGATCCTCTGCCCAGAGTACCTTAACTTTACTGTTATGCGCGGGCCGATCGATTTGCCAACCTATGAATATAAAGATGAGGAAAACTTCAGATCTTCCGTTCCCCTCTATCATGCTAATACGGGATCTTTTTTCTGCACTAACGTTGAAACTAAAATCTACTTTAACGCCTCCAATGTGTGCGGATAACGGAAAAACTCGAATTCAAAACTTTGCGCCAAACTTTTATATTTTTCATTCAACATTGTTGATCGCGTTATTCTGCAGCATATACCGATTAATTTTAGAACAAGAATTTATAGTTGTCTGCTGAAAATTATATCGAATCAGCAGCTTCTGTTTTCTTGGATTACTGTGCTGTCATTGTGATGTTTTTTTTTCGCCAGCTAACAAATTGTTTGCAACCATGGATGCAAGTTGTCTCGCATTCTTTGATGATAATCAAAGGTGCATACAGTCGTCATATGTGATGTGAACGTTGGAAAATATTTATCATGATGAAGTCGATCTAACGAGTCGGATTAATGTGCCTTAATGACTTTCACTGCTTTTTAAAGCTCCAAAATTGTATTTATTTTGATGTTGAACATGAATTGACGATTCGGGTTACATTGACGAGTTATGCCTAGTTGTAACAATCGAAAAGAGCTCATTTTGGTGGGATTTTATTGTAGAAAATCGTGATGATACGTTTCTACAATAATTGGGTATTTGGACGAGTATCATCCGAAGAACACTCTCTAATTTTTGTGGGTAAAAATATTTAATTACAATCAATGTACAGCCGATGTACGAAAAGCATCTCTCGAGAACGTCTTTCGCAGTGAGGCAATCCCTTCTAAACCAGGTTATCCGATATGAAAAAATCAAACAGATTTCGTTCGTATATTAGTTTATCATCTGATTTTTCAAAGGAATTTCCGGAATATCAGATTTAAAAAAAATGGCGCGTGTCCAAAGTGAGAGTTTTGATTTTTGCAAAAAAAAAGAGCTTTTTTCATTGATTGAATCGAACTTATACTTCGAACAAAAAATCCTTCCATCAAATACTATATGTGAAATAGAGTTACGTATACATATTATTTAAATAGTTCAACTGTTTAACTATTATTAGTTAAATATATACATATACGATACATCTAGAGAAAGCTATAAAAAAAATCGGAAAAATCGATGCAGTATTTTTTGAGATATTTTTTTCGCCGACTTTAAAAACGTGCCTTCGAGAAAAAAGCCCTCGATCACACATGAAGATGTCGATTATTCGACACCTATTCGACGCCTGTATGTTTGATCGCGGGTTCGTACGATCAAAATTCGCGCGAACTTACGATGGTCGCGTAATCGGGTTCATTAGGATAACGCCTAAAGTTTGTTACGACGCCCCGAGCGTTCCGACGGGCGTCATCATAACAGCCTATAAATCTGTCAATTTTGGTCCGATCACCTTGAAATTTTCAGGGAACATTTATAAGATGATATGCTGTCAAAATGTATCGGTTTTCAAAAAAGTGATTTTTCGATTTTTTTTTTCGCTATAAATCAACTTCGAGATTGTTGTATTCACAATTTCGATTAACTATTTTACAGACTATCATAAGAGTGATCTATCTATATTGGAACGTTCGTCATTACCGAATTCGAAATTTTGGGCCTTCTGAATATTGATCGTTCCAATTTCCGGTCCCCACCCTTCACAACTAGGCATAACCCTTCGAAATGCCGGTTTGCCAAATTCATGGCAGAAAATCAATTTTTTTTCATCAAGCTGTGACATACAGCAGTATCATTCATTTTGAAACTCTGTCTGTTGCCCGTTTCGAAGAATACATTTTCGGTCGTTCGCGTTTCGGAAGCTCAGCTTTGCCACTGCACGTTCCTGGTCGTTTTTCTTGTCAATTCGATGCACACGGTCATCGATAGAAATCACCGTCGTACGAATGCAGCGAAACTTTTATCTCCACGGGAAGTCATTCGCAACAAAAGCGAAAAATGCGCTTTCAAATTCGAAAAGCTTTTTTTTCCTCCGGTTTATTATTATGCGCACGTAACTGCAGACTTGGTTGAAGGAGAGAGCGCGTACAAAGCACACAGAAATGGATGATATGCTCGCCGGTATATCCATGCCCCGTGACCACTCGTTCTACTGCCTGCCCTCGTGTTTAGTTCTCACCCTCTCAAACGTGCGCTTTGTGCCAGCGTTTATTATGCGTATTGCGTTGGCACGGATTACGACACCGTAAAACAGCCAGTCGCAGCACGCGACCTTCGACGACGACGACGACGACGACCACCCTACTGAGACGAGGTAATAGAGAAATCGTGTATATAGGGAGGTCATGAAAAGTTATTGCAGAAGTATCGGGAACCTCGAATCCTCGCAGGAATTAGAGGTGAATGGAAAAACTGCCAGTGCGTGAAGATGCGAATGTACGAGTACTTGCCGCTCCATCAATGAAATGTTTCATTAAAATTCATTAACGAACGGAAATATCGTATCAAAATACATTCATGATATGAAATGTTTAAATAGAATTTATTGATGGAATATTTTATTAATATTCATTGATATAATATTTTATGAAAATGCATTAATTAAATATTTTGTTAAAATTCATGAGAGATGTATTTTATTAAAATGCATTAATGAAATATTTTGTTAACATTGATTATTGAAACATTTTGTTAAAATTCACGAATTAAAGATTTTATAAAAATTCAGTTGACAGAATTGTAGTCCCGTTTGTTTTATCAAAAAAAAAATAGTCAACATGTTTCGAAACCGCAATTTTTGGCTCCGTGAACATTTTTATCGCGGGAGCTGCAATAACGGCAACAGTGAGAACAAATATGTATGGGATCAATCTCTGAGAGTACACGATATGAAGAAGTCAAAAGCTGCGCGGCTCTCCTTTTAATTAGCTCGGCCGTGAGACCGTTCCGAAAATAAACCTCAAAAGAATTCGTTAACGAGAAAACCCCAAATTCATTTTGGATAGTGAAAATAAAAAGAATCAGCAAATATTTCATTTTCCCCGTGTTCATTACCAAATGCATTTCGGATAGTGAAAATAAAAAGAATCATCAAATATTTTATTTTTTCCGTGTTCATTACCAAATACATTTCGCATAGTGAAAATAAAAAGAATCATCAAATATTTCTATTTAATACATATTTAGGAAGAATTGCTTAAATTTATTTTTCTACCATTCGGAATTTTCGGTCGCCATCGACCGCCGATTTTTTTTCACTGACCTTTGTTGGAAATCGGACTTACTTAGCTTTTTATGTAATTATCATAGAGGGATCCCCGAAAGTGTAATATCTCTATCTTTTGAAGCTATCAAGATTTTATTTCTTTACTTTCTGCCGTTCATTCAACTCTATCACCGCCATATGCACGCAGACAAATGCAAATACCTTCCCCATAGTTTTCGACAATAATTAATTGTTTTTGTGAATCAATTTTTTTCAACGCAAATGGTTCTGTCTCATAAATATCTCGGATCTTTTTGTTTCATCGAGCCCATTATTTGAAATTTGTTAAAAATGATTGTAAAATATCAATACTTTTCACATTTTAAATCCGCACGATTTTCGCTCTTTATTTTTATTTTTTAAATATATATATATATATATATATATATATATATATATATATATTTTCATAAATATATTTTATATTGATATATTCATTATTTTTATTTTCACTTTTTATCTATATCTCTCTTTGTGAGCCGCCCTCTATGAAAAATGATGAAAACGCATGTTAACGATGAAATCGATTTTGTGAATCAAACCTTGTTTATAACCGTTAATTCACATTCCTCAAGTGCTCTCTTGAATTATTTGCACCTTCACAAGTTGGTACTTTTCGGAAAATTTCGTTATATCATTTTTCCATAATACATTTGATGTGGAAAAATTTGTATCAAAACATTAATCATAATTCAAAACGTCTCTCAGCTAAAATTAACATTTTATCCCCATTTCGCTGCATGAAGTTTCTTCCTCATCTTGCTGCATGGGGTTTCGAAACTACCATCGGTTCCTTCTTTGTAGGGTCAAAGCGCTCGAACCCGGGATTACATTCGCAGTCTCTCGTTTTTAACTCCATTTTTTCGCCCCAAAGGTACTCTATATCGTGGAAACGTGGAGAGAAAAAAAAAAGACATATCGCGACAAAGTTGGTGCATCCGCTGCTACTGTGCTTCGACCAATATTTCCACGACCCACGGGACACAAACATCATAAAAATTTACAACACGGAAATGACAGACTCGTACGGTTGTCCCACAAGACCGCTACGCCTAGTAGTACAAACCACATAACGTTGTACGCTCTGCTTTCCTCCAATATCTCGAATTGTACTGCTCTCTCAGTTCTCACACACGTCGCTTTCATCGTTTGCTCCTCGCGCTTTTGTACCCCGTGTTGAGCAAAAGAGACAGACGGGGGGGGGGGGGCTAAATTCTTCAGGGTGTGATCCATCCACCTGACGTGTTCAACATGCGAATGTTAAATTTGATAGAAAGCCTCCCCCCCCCCCGCCCCATCGTCATGAACCTTTATCCCGCGAACGAGCCAGTCTCGCTGAATTTCTTCTTCTCATGGATCGCTTTAGCACCCTATACGACTGCTGATAACACGTCCAAGCACGATAAGCGCAACGCTACGATATATGATAGCCAGTGCAATTTCAAATACTCGAGGATTCCAGCTATTTCTCTATTCCAGAGCTTCTGCGAATCGAAAATTCATAATTATAGTTTGGCATCGTCGACGCACGTTTCCGCAACGCGCATTCGATTCTCGTTTTCGCGACCGTGGTACGAATACCGCACGTATTGTCTCGCTGCGAAACTACACGGAAACAGGTGTGAGAATGCACGTTGAAAGATCCTTTGTGAATCGAATACGGTATTGAATATTTTTAAATGGGTGGGGATCGAAATTTCGAATGACCAAATATAGAACGACAGAATTATGAACTCTCAAAATAACGAAGGTTACCCGTGCGGAAGTTGAGTTGGGGCTGTGATCGGGCCCCGATAATATTCCCCTAACTTTATTCGGGCCCTAATCTGGAAGCCACATGAGGGCCGTTAGCGGCCGGTCACACTTTGTCAACAAGGGCCATTAACGGCGCAACGGTCGGGGCCTTATAAGTTGCCTCAATGGCGCCTCATCAGAACCATTTAAGCGCCCTGAAAATGCCTCAACGGCGCCTCATCATAACCATTTCAGCGCCATAAAATATCCGTATCAGTGGATATACGTGTTTGGTAAATGCGTCAGGGTATATCTGTATTTGTTTTTATGTAATTGTTCATCTGCATAGGTGTGGGCGTGAGTACATGTGTATGTATGTGTGCGCGCGTAGAAATGTGATTGCGTATTTGCATGTGAGCCTTTATGACAAACTGCCATGACAAAATTAATACAAAAAATAATGTGAGGCAAACTCTCTTCACTGCAAACATTTATTTTTGAGGCATTATACACTATGATAACATTTTTTAGAATTATGATAGCTTGTAACACTTAAGTTTGAAATTGTAAGATTATCACATTGATTATAGTTATCGTCACAGTCTGAAATGAGTCTGTAAGGGTACATAAGGGAGCGTCCATTAATTACGTGAAGCGTTTAGGGGGGGGGGGGGAGGGGGTCGAGCGAAATCTCACCCAATCTCACGTGGGGGAGAGGGAGCCTTCGGCAAATATCACGTAATTTTAGTAATTTTAGTAATTTTAGTAATTTTAGTAATCACGTAATTTTTATCACGCAGGGAGAGTCTCCCTACTACTTTACATGGTGGCGTAAATGGTCCTACAACCGCAGTTACTTCTACTACAATTTATTTTCCGTGAACGTATGCATTTTTAAAAATCTCACGTGAGATTACGGGGGGGGGGAGGGGGTCAAGCAAAATCTCACGACATCTCACCAGGGGAAGAGGGGGGGTCGAAAATTCGCCAAAATCACCTCACGTAATTAATGGATGCCTCCTAACGCGAAGGAGCGACATTATATGTCCGCTGTATAAAGTAAAGTATTAATGACTCCAATAAAAGTAATATTATCTTAGTTTCAATTAGGAAATTATTAAGTAACTGAATAAGTAATTCTCAATCATTAATATATCACGGAAAAATATCGATATGTCACGGGGAAAAAATACACCACGGAATTCACTTGTTTTTCTGCAAGGTCCACGTATATAAGTCATCTCGATGAGACTTAACGCATCCTGCGCCCCCCCATGCCAGTCTTTTGCATTATTTAAACAAATATATTCTACTACACATCCATTCTAAGGAATGGATATGTAGTACAAATAAAAAAAAATATATGGGTCTACTGAATCACTAGAATCTATTTCCATTGAGGAAAAAATCTGGAAAACAAAGATCAATTTATTTACTTATCCTACACAGTCAGATAAAGTTTATGAATGGGAAATATCAGCGAAGTCTTCAGAAGAAATAATTTTCTCTATTATGAGTATTGAGCGGAAATTAGTTGCTATAAAAATGTCGAGAAAACCGGTTGGGACTGTTCACACTTATGCGCTAGCATTACTCCATGTATGAGTGAAACCATGAGTAATTGTTTGTATCTATGTAAAAGGTTTCTTTAATTTGATAAATAAATACTGTTGGATGTTTGTCTGCATATTTGTGTTTATCGTTGATTTTTTATTTGCTAATGCCCTTACGCTTTTTCCCAATTTGCGTTCGATAATATTATTCGATCGATGTATATAATCGATTTGAATAATTGAAATACCATCAACCATGTAGCCTAAGCTATTGATACTGGTTTATCGCTATAATAGTCAGATCTGGGCCTATTGTGGAAATCCCTACTTGTTTATCCCTATACTGGCCAATTCTGGGCCTATTGTGGAAATCCCTACAGGTTTGTCCCTATAATGGCCAAGTCGGGTCCTATTGTGGAAATCCTTACAGGTTTATCCCCATGATGGCCAAGTCGGGGCCTATTGTGGAAACCCCTACAAGTTTATCCTGATAATGACCAAGTCTGGGCCCATTGTGGAAATTTCTACTAGGGAAAGCACTAGGGAAGCCCTTATTTTTATTAGGGATGCCCTATCAGTTTTCAGCACGGGTAAATTATTCGAAATTGTATCCTTTGACTGATGTCGAAATCGAATAACTATTACACCAAAGGGTTAATCATTCGAGAGCTCATTTATTCGAGAACGCCCCGAGTAGCAATTTTCAAGAAGTTGTCCAAAAGTCGGCTAAGTGGGTATCAAATGTCCACCCGGAAGTTATCTTGAAGTTAACAACCATCCAAAAAAATAACTGTTGGACACATGGTAACTTATAGGTAGCTTCCAAGCGGACATTTGGTGCCCATTTAGACAACTTCTGGACGACTGCTTGGAAATTGCTACCTGGGGTATATTGAGACAGTCTGTAGTTTGAGTCATACAGGTACAGATTCGAACAATTGACAACATTCATATATCCAAAATATAAAAAAGTGAGTATCTAATAGTAATAGGGTCTATCGCAAAAAGCCATATATCGAGACTACAAACTTCGAAAATGTAGATCTTAGAAACGCAAATGATCGATGGCTCGAAATGGCGAATACCCAAAACGTATGAACGAGGTTTCACTGTATATCTCCGCGCCGACCGAAAATCTTGTGCGCGTGTCACCGACCAACTCCAACAGCGAGCGCATCTGGCCGCGAGCGAAGCCCCTTAATTTTACGAGCGTCAACCGATACTTTAACGAACGAGCGCACGCACGATGAACAAATGTAAACGAACTGTATAATTATTTTCTTTTTCTGTATCACCTCTATTGCTTCTGTCTTTACCAGTTAATTACTTTAATCTGACAGCTAATTTGTAATGAATCAAGAGTCAAGTTTACACAAGTCTGGCGAATTATTCCTCAGAACCGGAACCTCGCGTTGACTCCTTAATTTTATTCCTTCCCACGCGCTACTCCTTTTTACCCTCATCCCGTGCTATTGCGCTAGGCGTAGGCAACAAAGGGGGAAACGAAATTTTATGATGTCATCCCTTCCGGATGTGACAGCGGTGGCAGTGGCTGGCCCGTGTGCGAGACGGCGACCGTTTTTCTCGGAACACAATTTTTCAAATAGCTATATCACAGATTTTATTTAGTATCAAGTAGTTTTTAAGAACAAGAATTGTTGCTATGGTTTTTAATTTTTTTTTCCATAGTCTAAAATTTTAATAATCTGATTTCGAATGAAACACAGACATCGATCAAATAAGATCCGAGTAGACATTACAGTACAAATGAACTTTTTGGCGAGATTTATAAACAATACGACAAACCAAAACATCATTACACTATATTTTTAAGTTTTCCTAAGTTACTTTACACTTATTTATATGTATCTGAATAATTTCCTAAATAAAGCACAGTTTTTCTTACCAAAAAAAAAAATAAAAACAATTTTTCAAAACGACACGCAGCGTAACTCCAACAATTTTCGTTCTGTGCACTCAGAATTTTGAGCAGATCTTTAAAATAACATTTCGCAGACAAATACGTACGGAATTTTCCATGAGTCATTTATAACATTATTCGTTAACGAATGATTGTCCTTTTTTGTCAAAAATTGAGTTTTTACTTTACATGATTGCCAATTACACAAAAATGAATATTTTCAAAATCCTCTACGTATTGCTCTAGCTATACTCATGTAAATTGATAGAGTTTTTGGCCACATTCAAATTTACGTCATTTATACTGCATGCCGCGAGGCCTCTCAAATTCAACATGCCACGCGAGACTGGCTCCAACGTCACCATTTTGTATATTTTTTTTATATAATTTATTTTGTTCACTTGAAGATATGATTAATAACATCTTTGAATAATATTATCCTCTTACTTGCCATTCCACGCAAAAAAATTGCGAAAAATCGCTTCATTTTAAACGTTTACAGTAGTGTTGCCCCTTAAGGGGTTATGCCCAGTTGTAACAGCTGAAAAAAGCTCACTTTCGAGGTTTTTTTTAGAAAATCGTAATGATGATTTTCTAAAAAAATTTGGTACATGAAAAAAATATCATCTGAAGAACTGTAAGAAGAAGTGTAACAATACTTAATTATAATGTCCAGAAAGCACTTCTCGAAAACGTCGTTTGTGGTGAGCAATGCCTATCTGAACCAGGTTATCTGATACAAAAAAATCGAAAAGATTTTATAAGTACGAAGTATCATACGATTACTCGAAGGAATTTCCGAAATATCAAATTTAAAAAAAATGACGCGTGTTGAAAGTCTTCATTTTTGCGAAATAAATTGGCACTTTTCGTGCATCAAATCGAAAGTATACATCGCAACAAAAAAATCCTTAGATCAAATACTGTATTTTTACATCTAGGAAAAGCCCTAGACAATTTAGAAAAATCGATGCAGTAGATTTTGAGATATTTTGCACATCAACTTTGAAAACGTACTTTCGAGAAAAAAAGCGTTTAAAATTTCAAACGATGTTCCGAACGTTCCGACGGTCGTCACCATAACAGCCTATAAATCTGTCAATTTCGATCCGATCGCCTTGAAATTTTCAGGGAACTCAGGGAATCATTTATACGATGATATACTGTAAGAAAATTTTTGTTTTGAAAAATGTAACTTTTCGACTTTTACAAGTAAACATAACCCTTCAAGTTCAAGTGATGATATATCCTCCTGTTTCAATAGATCACATTTTTTCGAATTCTCAATCAATCATGCGAATAGCCAATTCTGAAGACTCTCGCAGATGAAAGTCGTTATCAAAAGATTCAGCGAATTTTTTACGAGCACATGGAATTACATCGTGACATATCGTTGACAAATGATTAGTCTTTGTAGTCTTTCGGCGTTTCGGGGATGATAATTGAAGCTTGCACCTGTGTCACTGTGTGCCTGGTATTTCAAAAAATTCAAACCAACTCTACTAGCCCTTTATCTCCCCCTCTCCATTTTTCCTTGCAAATCTCGTGAGCCCGGGCGCTGTAGTACTGTTGGATTTGCAGTTTTTCTCACTCACCCTTCCAGTCTCTCTGCTTACGTTGCATTCGTCCCAATTTTGCGTAACTTCAACAGAAACGACCGAACCTCTTTTCTTTGACCTTCTCTCGCCGGAGAATAAGAAAAGGACGGAAAGAGCGGGAGAGCAAAGAAAACCACAAACTAGAGGGATGAGAGGCCAAGAGCATTCCGGGGTTTCCTATTCGCCCTTCGAAGTAGAGCGAAGAGTTGTGCAGCTGGCAAGCACGAACCAACCCATGGAGTTGCAAGTATTTCGAATACTGATTGTCAGCTTACCAGATCTTTCTTATGAATAAAACAGCCGTCGCGATCTAACGGCGTTTTGTCTATAGCCGAGGGAGAAACATTTCGCAATAAGCTCCGCTCATGGCCCGGATTCGCAGGCTTGCGAAAGCGGGAGGGTCGCGCTTCGAGACCAACAACAGCCAAGAAGAATGTTTATGCCGCATCGCCGCGCTCCTGTTTATCCAGGAGGGAACAACGTCTCTCAGCTTTCGCCTCGCCAATTGCGTCGCGTTTATTCTCACTTTGACGGTATCCCGCTTTGCTTTTTGGAATTACTTACCGTCCACAAAACAACATTCCCGGAGCAAAGTTCTCGACGACGAGACGAATCGTCAAAATCGTTGCGTGAATTTCATCGACGTGGCTCGAAAGCTCGACGATTTTTCTTGTCGATCTACCCAAAGGTCGAAACGTGGCAAAAACACAATATCGTGAAAAGCATGAAAATGAGGTGGTTCGTGTTCGAAGATTTCGACCAATTGCCAATACTATCGGCTACGAAAACATCACTCAGACTGTTCGACATCTTCGATGAATTTGTTCTCCTCGCATCGGTGAAGCCCGGCGATTCAAGGTTGTACTAGCGGAATGACTAGTCAACAGGAAAACTGTAAATTTTCGAATTTGAAAAAAGCAAAATATAATACATTTAGGTTCAATAATGACCATGATACGGAAAGAAATTATGTGAGAAGTGTATGTGATGTTATATTATGAACGTGTGTATGTGTGTTATATTATGAGCAGTGAAGTATTAAGATGTTAGACCACAGTAACGGGTATAAAATCATGTGCGAGTTTAACACATTTTTTCGTATGAAAAAGTGATTCACTCATAAAATTAATTACACATCTATTTAGCATGAATATCAAGCTGTTAGATTTTTTTTTCGATGTACAAAATAGCCGACTGCTAATATTTTCTTTTGTTATCTTTTTTTTAGGCGCTCCGCGGCGTGACGTTTAGCATCCGCAATTTTTTACCAAGAACAAAAAACAAAAATTCTCAACAACTTTTGTCGTAGCATTCAAATTGACCGGCTCGATTCGGCCTCCCGGATACGAGCACAGCTGACGGCATGCGGCGTTGCAAAATCTACACGATCCCTCCCGTCATGGCAGACGCGGCTAGCGAACGCGAAAATTGGTCGATTCAATCGATAATATCTGCTCGAAATGTCCCGTAACCCATATTTTTTTATGGAGCATACGTGACCGCGACAGTTTTTTTGTTTGTCATTTATCGCTTTCGCATCGCTCCGTACGTAAACGCGCACTATTATTCTTTCCATGTCAAAGTTCGATCCGCACGGATTCCCTATATGGTGCAGGTCAAATGCATTGATTTAGTGACTTAATTACTATTGTATTCAGCTGGTAAAGCATGCGGAGTTTTCGCGGACGTCATTTTGTATGTCTGTACTACAGCATATCAAAAAATCATTTTTTTTTCTAATCAGAAGGTTCGTGCATATACCAGTGTGGCACTTTGAAAAAATCGATTTTTTTGCCTATTTCGACAGTTTATAGTTTCAATAATTCACCTGTAAACATTTTAAGGCCGTATCTCTAGTCATTTTATCTTGCAAAAATCGATACTTAATTCTTTAAACGCGTTTTTCTCGAAACGAGATTTTTCAAATTTTCTGACATTGTAACTCAAAGAGCAATTATCCGATTGTCTTGAAATTTGAACTGAGTACTCTTAAATATATTTACTCTACAATGACGTAGGATATTTTTCATTGGATGAAAATTGACGCTTTGGCATTGAAAAAAACGACCATTTTATAGGCAAGAAAACAGAATTTTTGTTCATAACGACGCCATTTTGTTAGAATTTGATATTTTTCGAAAATCCTACGTCATTGTACAGGAAATACCTTCCAGTTTAACGACATTTATTCCTCTTTCGGTTTCAGCTACTCAATCGGCCGGAATCATGTCAGCAGTGGAGGATCTTTTTTTTGGCGCCTCAGAAGGCATTGCATAAGTCGCTTGGATCTCAATATTTTTCTATGAACAAATTATGCAATATAGGTCAAATATAGCCAAATATATTCTCAATTTTCCGAAACATTTCATTGAGTACTTTCCTTGCAAAAAATTCCCGAAAATCACCCAAATTTTCAGCGTTCACACTGGTATAGCCCCTTAATGGTATTTGCAGAATAAAGACCTCCGCCAATGGAAGCTTGACGGGAAAAAAGTTGCGCATCTCTT